>CALYDF020006201.1:0-13633 GCA_944474145.2 Dicrocoelium dendriticum
AGCAGTTAAGTAGTCTTTAAAACGACCCATAGCGGTTGCGAATTTGTAACAGCGTACGGATTCGAAAAGACTGTTCCTACCGCGTATCTGGTTTCCGACACATTTAAACAATTTCAATATCACGATTGCACGGAATTGAATGAAACCGCAAAGACAGAAAGGTAACAGGTAATCATGTCATAAAATGATCAGGAAGTATTTCTTGCGCACTAAGTTTTTCGGAGTAATGGTACTGCGACTCCGCCGCTGCCAATTTTTCAGTACAAAAATTAGCCACTGCCGTACTCGATGCCAACCACTAACGCATTTAATCCACTTGGTAAATTGATTACCAATTGAGGTCGTAGGATTTCAGCAAGCGTACTTAATCATTAATAAACAACACTATGAGTTCAATGTCGCCAAATCTACGTCACATCACCTGCAACCGTATGTACCGGGATAACACTGCCGAAGGAGCGTCATTTCCAAGTGGCGGATAGGACGCTCTCAACCACTACCTCCCTAGCTTGCTCTCTTCTGGCGCCCTATTTTTAGCATGAGCTAACTCTGCTCCCGTCCAATAAACTTTTTCCCTAGCTTAATTTGTTCGGCGGTCTGGTTTCGTACCGAATATATAGCGCACTATCATCGCGCTATAGAAAGACATCTCAAAGTACATTTGGTTGAAGCTATCAGCGACCATGGTGACAATTTTTCGTAGCCCTTTGGTGCTGTGTTCATGATGGATGCAGATCTCTCTCGGTCGATGTCGTCTACAGAGCGCCATCAGGCTTTGCAGCGCGCTTGTTGGGCTCGATAAGGCTGCACCGTGGGCGCAAGGACTGTCTAATCTTGGGAGATTTCAGTGCACCGGATATCGGTCGGGACCTACTTCCTTGTGATCGCCGATCTGACTTCTTCGATATCACATTACTTAAAACCGCTCTCGACTGCAGCCTCGTTCAACATGTCTTGGCGCCTGCTCGTATTTTCCCAGACCAGGCTTCGCGCATCCTTGATCTCGTGCTCTCCCCGGCAGATTCGGATGTCACAAATCTAGCCGTTCTTCAACCCATAGGCAAGAGCGATCATTGTTTTGTTTCATTCCACTGGTCTCGCCGTCTCACGATCCATAGCCACAGTGGTCACCGACGGAATTTTTGACGTGCCGATCCACTCCGTCTGAAAACAGCCGCAAGCGCTACGGATTGGGTATCCCTGAACACATTCACCTCGATGACGCGTGGAATCTTGTATACTCTAAAACGAAGTCGCTAATTGAGCAGGCCGTTCCGTCCTCCCATCGAAAAAGCTTCGCTAGAGGTCCGCCTTGGATGGATCGTGTATTGAGTTCAAGTATGAATGAGGGCGCAAATTATGGGATCGCTTTAGACAATCTCAACCCGACTTCTCTCAGTACAAGACTATCAGCAATGTTTGTGTCGCGATGAAGCGTCAGAAACGCGCCTAAAATGCTCTACTCTTATTTGAAAATGAGCTGATAATGGCATTCCTGCTTTGTGTTCCTGTGATTATCAAGTTTTACTTCATGAGGACGCTGAGAAAGCTAGTCACTTGGCTAAGCAACACGCTTCTGTTTGCGCGAAAGAAACACCATTTAGTGACAGAGCCCTATCCACTTTTCCATCGTCGTTGCCTCAAGTAGATATTAATAACACTGATTCTGTGATGGAACTTCTTGAGTTAGATCCGCACAACTCACCGGCCCAGATGCATTGCATCCTTTGTTCCTCAGAACTGTGGCGGAGTACATAGTTTCACCCATATGTCAAGTCTTTCGTCGATCACTAGAAATTGGCCGGGCGGCTTGGAAAGTGGGTCAAGTCAAATCCATCTAGAAAGGAGAACCATCGCGACGAGACTGGACCTTAACTTGATGCGATGGTTTGTGTACCTCAGTGATCCATTGAGCTGTGCTGGATGGTGCTTTTTGCACATTCAGAGCCACTCATACAAGATTGGTCAATGGTTAAAGGCCAGACAAACTCAGTCTCATGGCTCTCCAGGTTTGGGATTGGAGTGAGGGTGGCTCCTTACTCCATAAAACGAGCTCTCTGTAGTCCAGTGCCAAAACACCGCTGCCTTGCGTTAAGGTTTTTGAACCAAACGCTTTAGTTGAGAACCCTAATCGTTCTATCTAGGCCTGCGCAACCTGACAGTATTCTGCCCACGTAATGCAATGAACCTTTCTTCTAACTTTCTTAGTGCTCTAGCCGTCGCAGAGGATAATCAACGACGCCCTATCTGCTGCATCTAGCAGGGGGGATAGGGTTATGGATGTTACTGCTCAGGCCTTCCCGTCTTCTTATCCCCCATCTTGCGCTTTTTCATCCTTATCGTTCCGCTCCAACTTTACTTTTATCTCCCCATTTTTCAATCCCCTGATTCCTGGCCCTCACCCACCTTGCCTCAATAGTCACTTGTCTTCTAGTTTCAAATAATAATAATCATCATCAACAGCAGTACATCAGCCATCTGAACTGATGCTTCGCTGCCATACAACCATGAGGACCTATGAAATAAAGAAACAGCGGGGGGAGAGAAGGGGGACTTACCAGAAAACCTTAATGCCCTAAGCAAACATTCCGGGTCACGGCGCCTACACCTTGTGTAGGCAACATACCGTCACAAATAGCTGGCTATCGTGCAAAGGTAAGGTGGCATCGGCGAGACAGCTTCCTTGCGGCTTTCACTGCCACGCGTCATAATCAGCCATTACCCTGCAGATAACTCAGCACTAAACACATTTTAAACAGGCAATCCGATTAGGAGACGGCAGCAGACGCGCCACTGGTGTCGGTTGCGAGCCATGTCCTTTCAAATCTCGAGCCAAGCACAAGGCATGTCACGTGGACTCCAGCCTGGAAGGCGAGACGGACCAACGGCACCCAGTTTGGTCGTCAGTGACTTCATTTCCCGCTGCCAAGTCAACTTCTGTTCACCACGAGCCTTGCACCATTCTACACCTGGCAAACCAAACAAGGCCCTCCTAGTTAAGCGGTGACCAGGCATACGTAGCACGTGCCCGAGCCAACGCAACTTATTCAGTGCTATTTGTTGTTCTAGGGAGCTACTATGATTATCACCACCTAGTACTCGTCTACGCCCATCATCGTTGCGGACACGCTGGTGCTGTCCGACTCCAGCAATGCTCCGCAGACATCGATGATCAAATACTTGAAGGCGCCTCAGATGTTCAGACCGAAGGGGCCAAGTCTCACCACCATAGAGCAGAAGGTCCCTCACTGTGGACTTGTATACCCGGCCTTTCAGACAGAGGGAAACTCCCTTCTGTCGCCAAAGATGCCGCAGGTTCAAGAAGGTAGCTCTGGATTTTGCAATGCGTGAGCTGACGTCATTTTCTATGCGCCCATCATTGCTGATGCAGCTGCCAAGATAAGTGAAATTATCAACCACCTGGAGTTCCTCGTTAGTAAGCGTCAAGGGGTCATCAAGTGGCTTGTGTTTCTGCAGCAACACTGCACTTCGAAGGTGCGAAGTGCATACCAAATAATGGGAGCACTCTTGACAGGCTATTCAGGGTTGACTGTGCCGCCACATCATCGGAAAGCAAGACGATATCGTCCGCATAATCTAGCTCAACTAATCTTTCACCAGACAGCACTTCAACACCTACATCGTGAGATTCCGCAAGGGAACACTCCATGATAGAATCCACGACGAAATTGAACAGAAATGGAGAAATCGGACAAGCCTGACGAACGCCACTTGTGGTCGGAAACCTATCGGATGGGACACCGTAGATCTTGACGCAGCCTGTAGTGTTCGAGTATAGAGCACGAAGGATGTTCACGTATTTCGTGGGAACAGCTTTCCGCACAAGTATTTCTAGCAGAATCGATCGATCAACTGAATCGAACGCACTCTTGAATGTGAGAAACATAGCTGTTTGCGGTGTGCGTGGCGCTGCTCTAGCACCTGGCGCAGAGTGAATATATGGTCTATACAGTCACGTCCTGGGTGGAAACCGGCCTGCTCTTCCGTAATCCGAGATTCCCGTTCCGCATTGAGGCGACGAACGAGAATCGAGACCAGTAATTTTGTCACAACTGGTGTTAGGCTAATACCCCTGTGGTTCGCACAGTCTGTGCGACTGCCCTTCTTGTATATTGCCACTATAATCGATTCGCTCCAATTAGCCGGGACTCTTCGTTCCAGATACGTTCGAATAGGGAGGTCAGTGCTTTGCAGAGGACCTCACCTCCATCCTTAAATAGTGCAGGTGGGAGGGAATCCGGGCTAGCGGCACGAAAACGATTAAGGGTTGTGATCGCGTTTCGGACCTGGGCCTCCGACGGAGGCTCTAAACTAACCGTCCATGGCTCGTCCTGCATGACTTGAGTAGGAAGAAGTCGAGGAGCAGGGGGCCAGCTGAACTGTTCTCGAAAGTGTTCCACCCAACGAGCCATACGGCGCACCTTATTGTGTATCAGCGCACCCGCGCTGTCTCTGTTTGTCTCACTGACGTCTGGTTTTCTGGGACCTATTGGTGCGGATTAGCTGGAAGAGCTTGCGGTAATTGCCTGTTGCTCCTTCCTCCTCCATTTCTTCAGCCCTACTGGTCCACCAGACTTCCTTGTCAGCACGTTGGCTCTGCTTTAGTTCACTCCTAACAGCCCGTCTGGTCACATTGTGTTCAGAGCCAGCCGAGAGGTGTCTTCTAGATTCCAACAGGTTCACCGACCTCTCGGATATCCAGTGACTGGTGCGGTGACGATGGATAGTGCCACAAGCAGATGCTACAGCGTCATGCATGGCGGCCGAGATCCTATTCCACTGAAGCTCAGTGTCATTAGGACAAGACAGCGGAAGGTATATATGCAGTGCTTCTTGATAGGCTTGCCTGACCGAGGACTGAGACAATTTCTCCGTTGCCAATCGTAGGGGACGCTTGGTGCGCCTCCCGGTAAAGTTCATGGAGAAACGACAGCGTACCAATGCATGGTCAGAGTCGACACAGGTACTCCAGTATGAGCGGCAATCCAGGATGGAACCACGCCACCTGTAACTTATGGCTATGTGGTCAATTTGGGTCCATCGCTGGCCAGCTACAGGAGGACGCCAAGTGGCACTTCGGCGCCCACTGTGTCTAAAAGCAGTGCTACTAGGAAACAACTGGTGCTTCGCACGCAGTTGCAGCAGACGCTCACCGTTGTCAGTCCGTTCGGAGTTAAGCCCACAATTACCACCCATCTGAGCTTCTGAAGAGGTCAGACGCCCTACTTGTTCGTTCATATCCCCTGCAAGTATAATAATAATTTAACTAGTAGCACTGCGTAGTAGCACGTTCAGTTCGTCAAAGAATACGTCCTTGAGAACATCTGAACTGCAGTCGGTGGGAGCATAAGCGGAAATCACAAACAAGCAGCGTTTTGTACTACTTCGTGAATCATCCTTATCTGATGTCGTCAAACGGGCTGCACATAAACGGCTGTTCACCGGAATCCAATCAACCAACCATGGCTCAGCCTTGGAGCTTAGAATGATACCTACACCAGCTTGAGCCGTGAGTGCTGCATCGGCGTCTCCGGATGCGTGCAACGAACAACGAGAGGATAAGCCGGGTGCAGTTAATTCAATAACTCCGTTTGGGTCATTAATCCTAGTTTCGGACACACAACACACATCAATACCCAGTGTGTCCAAGGTGCGTGCGAGTGCAGCCTGTTGACCTGTTTGTCTTAGAGTGCGAACGTTGAATGTCGCCATGGAAACGGGACAGCGTGGCCTTATAAGGGACTTTTGCCGACAGGCATCCGATAGGTGCTGTGGGATGGTGGCTGCATTTGGTTCTACTCCAGTGGCACTTCTGTTGCTGTCAATTAAGCTGGGAATTATAGAAGGAAGGTTAGTAAATGGGGGTCGGGATGGGAGTAAGAGAAAAAGGTGGAAAGGAAAGAAGGGAGGCGTCAGCAGTAGCATGTTTTTGCTTATCCGCCCTACTGTATGCAGCAGATAAGGCGACCCTAGATAATCTGCGCGACAGCCGATGCAGGATGAAGTTTGTGTTTGAAGATGTCACGGTTGTATGTGGGCTGAGATACTGCCAGGGCGCCCAGACCTAGACAGGAGGACGATTAGGGTCCTCATCCAAAGCCTTTGACTCAAAAGCCTGTCTGCAAGGCAGTGGGGAGGTGGCAATGATTTAGTTTTACAGAAATGGACGCCATGCCATTTCAAACCCCCAACCTGGAGGACCAGGTGACTGAGTTTGTCTGACCTCTCACCATTGACCAACCTGGTAGGAGCAGCTCTCAAGGTGCCCGGAGGCATCACCCAGTATAGCTCAATAGGTCAGTGAGGTACGCAAACCGTCGCACCACGTTAAGTTCCAGTCTCATTGCGACGGACCTGGTGTATTCACGACCATACGCGACGAGAGTGGGCTGCCGATCCACAGCCTGTCAAAACGCTTGGAGCGTTGAGCCGAACACTTTGCAAAGCAATTTAACCAACCTGAGTTATCGCTTTCTTTTTCAGGTATTGATCGCCCTTCTCCCTAGGCCGTCTCCTTATATCCGCCCTCACGCGCAGAAGTCAAACGTGAGATCAGGCTGTTTACATTGCATAAGACCGCAGAGTCAGATAGCATTCCCCCAGCCCTCTTCAAATTCGGGGGACTTGTTCTTATAGATGATTTACATGAGTTGCTAGTGAAACTTTGGGAGCTGGAGACTGTACCGACAGACTGGAGCCGCTCCGTCATTGTCCCGATTTTCAAGGGAGACTTCCGTTCGGAATGCGGCAATCATAGAGGGGTCGGTCTGATCTCAAGTGCCTCTAACTTACTTGCGTCTGTCATTCTCCACAAACTGACCGGCACTCCTGAAAGCCAGATTCCTGAAGAGAAAGCCGGGTTTCGTCGAGGTCGGGGCTGCATCGACCACATCTTCACCTTGCGTCACTTGTTGGAGCACCGCCATGTTCATTGGCGACCCACAGTTGTCGCGTTTCTTGACATAAAAGGTGCCTTCGACTCAGTCGATCGATGTGCCCTTTGGGACTGTCTGCTGAGGAAATGTGTGCCTGATAAATACGTAAACGTTATCAAAGCGATTTACTCGCATAGTTCGGGCAGAGTTAGCTTTCATGGCAGATTGTCGCCACCCTTCAGTATCACCAGCGGTGTGAGACAGGGTTGCCCGCTGTCACCTTTCCTCTTTAACTTCACTATTAATGAAGTCATGGAGACAGCATTCGCTGGGAACGACGTACTAGGTGTGGAGCTGCTTCCTGGTGAGCGAATTCTTGACTTGGTGTACGCGGACGATATTGTCCTAATCTGTGACAGCTCCCAAACATGTCAAGCAGCACTGGACCGATTAGCACTGGCTGTCAATCGTTTTGGGCTATGCTTTGCTCCATCGAAATACAAAGCACTTCTCCAAGATTGGCAGGGACCCACCCATGCGCTCACCCTTGGTAGTGATCAGCTAGAAGTCGTTCAAGAATTCAAGTACCTGGGCAGCTATATTAGCACCCGTGGGATTGTAGATGAGGTTACGAACTGTATAGGAAAAGCTCGAGTGCTTTTGCCAATCTCCGCCACCACTGGTGCAGACGCGACATTACTCTCGCCCTCAAGGGCAGAGTTGATAACACAGCCGTCCGTTCAACTCTTCTACATGGTTGTGAATCTTGGCCCATCAGGTCGACAGATATAAGAAGGCTCGTCATATTCGATTATCGCTGCCTTCGCAGCTTAGCTCATGTCTAGCACCGCGTGGGCAATGAGCGTGTTCGGCGTCCTGTATTTGATGCAGGAAGAGCGAGTGAACCGCTCAGCACCATTATATCACGCACCAGGCTCCGATGGCTGGGCCACATGTTGCGCATGCCAGCACACCGACTCCCGCGACGTGCATCATTTGCGCGCCGGGGAAGCGGTTGGAAGAGGAGAGGAGGCCAAGCGATGACTTGGTCGAGAGAAATGAAATAACTCGAGGTTGGCGTCGGTTGGTGCATCCCGATTGCCTGGCTCGGGTCCTGAAGACGATGAACACGTTTGGTTAGACACACTTGCTGTTATGGCTAGGAGTCGGCCCCGATGTCGTCTGTGTTATGGGTTCCTTTGTCCATCCCATCCTGCTTAGCCTCCTCCTCCAATCACGATCTCATTCGCTAGGCATAATATAACTCCTTTTACGGCACGATAGTCGACTGTTAGCTCTCCGGAACAATGTCCATCCGTTACTGGGGACTCGGCCGGCGTGCCACTATTATTTTCTCTTTTCTTGTCTTTTGTATTGCAGCACAATAGCTGAGGTGTTTACCACCTCCGGCTAACGTGTAATGATGATGTGTAATGAATCTGTGGCAGCTCACAAACGTGCCAGGCGGCAATGGACAAATTAGCACTAGCTATCTGTCACTTCGGGCTTTGCTCCGCTCAGATGCTCATTACTTTAAGATATATGTCACCCTTTCCTTATGCATTACTCGGTTTATTTTCTTTATCTTTCTCTCAAGTGATTGGCTGTTGCTTGATATCCCCGGTGCGGCTGCGCTTGATGTGCATGTTGACAAGGTGCCTACCTGTCTATTACCCACTACCTCGTCCATACTGGCCCTAGGAGACAGTTGGTCGTTGCTGGAGGGGACAGGGTGCACGATCCTTGTGGCCGTGTTAGGATCAAAGAGTGGTTCCATGGCACGTCAGTGTGGAGCGGACTACGTTCCAGCCACCGCCTTGTGTGCGCTTGATTCCCCAAATACAGGGTGCTTGTGTTTGCCTGTGAAGGAGTGTGGGCCGGCTCCGTTGATGAAACGTGGCTCCCATCCACATACCTCCCGATCTTATTCCTTCGGGTTTACATTGGATATGGGGTGTGTGGTTGGAGCTGTGGGTGGTGCAGCGCTAGCCACCCATGGTCCCTCTGTAGGCGCAGGCGTCCTGTGGCTGGCCACAGTAACAGGCAAATCCGAAACCGGATGCCGCCAACCAAATGTTCACAGTCAGTTAACAGACATTGTGCCATCAGAACCATGGCAGAAGAATAAGTGAAGATGAAAATACGAACTGCGATTAAAAATATGGGAAACGATTTTTTGGTTTTACACACGCTATTTTTTATTTTTCGTTTTGTGAGTTTTTGTGTGCATCAAAGGGATGTATGTATGTATGTAATCTCAGCAGTCTAGCAACTAGACATGGAGCCAGCAAAGCCATGGAGATTAGTGGATATAAGACAGTCATTGCGTCATAATCATCGTGGCATGGTAGTTGAAGGTGGGCAACACACTTCAGCTAATATGCCGCAAGAAGAATGGAACATTTTGACAAAAAATAGAACGAAACATTTTTAGTTTGTTTGTCACACGCCGATTTTTTGTCATTTTCAATGTTGGTAGTATTAAACATGTGAATCAATACAAAACTGTACACAATTCTTCCATTGATTCCGGTTGCGGGCCATGTCTTCAAGAGTCCTAAGCCACTGGCACTCCTCATCTTTGGGTCCCCATCCTGGAAGACGTACGGATCCAACAGCGGCTAGACAAGACGTCAGCGATTTCATGTGCTGCCGCCAAGTGGAAGGCTGACCACCACGCGATCGCCTCCAGCCAGGTCCTTGACGAGCGAATAGAGCGCGACGCGGTAGACGCTCAGGTGCCATGCGTAGGACGTGACCGAGCCATCTCAACTGGCGCAACAAAACCAGTTTGTTGAAGGAAATACTTGCATTCCCCAAGATGCGACGTCGAACGTCATTACTATTAACTCGATGTTGTCACCAAACACGAGCGATCCTCCTTAAGCAACCGTTATCGAACGCAGAAAGACGACGCATGTCTTCCACGCGAATCGGCCAGGACTCGCACCCATACAACAATACTGAGCGAACTGATGCGCTGTAAATGCGGCCCTTTAGTGAGAATGAGACGTCACGACGACGCCACAAGTGCCTCAAATTGACAAATGCTGATCGAGCTTTGGCGATACGAAGCGAAACTTCTTTGTTGATAGTGCCGTCAGCAGAAACACAGCTCCCGAGGAAGACGAAACTATCTACCTGTTCAAGTTGTGCACCTTCGAGAGTGAGCACGGGAGCAGGTGAAAGCCAATCCTTGAGCAGTACTTTACACTTCGATGGGGCAAAGCTCATGCTATACTTAGATGCTTCAACCGCCAAACGATCCAGAATGAGTTGCATACCCTGAGGATCGTCACCAAGTAAGGCGATATCATCAGCATAATCTAAGTCGGTCGCGCGCTCACCCGGTAGAAGCTCTAGGCCAAAATGTTGGAAACCTTCTAGGGCATTCGACAGAACGTCTTCGATTGCGAAGTTGAAGAGGAATGGGGACATAGGGCAGCCCTGTCGCACACAGCTATTGACAGCGAATTGCGAGGAAAGCTTGCCATAGACCCTCACTCTGCCGGATGTATGAAGGTAAAGTGCTCGTAAGATGGCGGTATATTTCTCTGGCACCCCCTTCTTTAGCAAGCAACGTCATAAAGCAGGTCGATCAACGGAGTCAAAAGCGGCACGTATGTCTAGGAATGCAACGATAGTGGGCCTGTGATAAATGTGGCGATGTTCGAGGAGTTGGCGGGGCGTGAAGATTTGATCCACGCATCCGCGGCCAGGACGGAAACCAGCTTGTTCTTCGCGGTAGTATGATTCACGTACTGGGGATAGTCTACGAAGCAGAATGGATGCCAATAGCTTAGAGGCAACCGAAATAAGACTAATCCCGCGATGATTTGCACATGAAGTACGAGCGCCTTTCTTGAAAATTGGGACAATAACTGATTCGCCCCAAGAGGAAGGCACTTTCTCTTCATGCCAAATTTTTTGCGAACAGCGCGGTCAGCTGGTTAATGATCGCCACACCGCCGTACTTGAATAGCTCCGGAGGAAGTCCGTCTGAGCCGGCAGCCTTGAACCGCTTCAAGCGTCGAATCGCGAGGCAGACTTCTGCTTCGCTGGGTGGATTCAATGGGACGAGCCAGGTCGGACAACAAGGTGTACTGCATGTACTGATGGATGGTGGAGACCAGTTGAACTGCAAGTGAAAGTGCTCTGCCCAACGGTCCATACGCCTCTGTTGGTTGGTGACCTGAGACTCATCCACCTCACAAATGACCTCACTGACACCAGGCTTCCTGAGGCCAGTGGACCGAATGAGTTGGAAAAGCCTGCGAGTGTTGCCAGACAGGGCAGCGGTCTCCATCTCTAAAGCACGCTCAGACCACCATGTCTCGCGATCCTTGCGTAGGCTTTGCTTGAGCAGCCGGTTGGCAGAACGGCGCCGCTCGTTGCAATCTGATTCCGCGGGGATATCTTTGCGGCGTTCGAACAGCTCCAGAGAACGAGCAGAGATCCAAGCCTTCAAGGGGCGTCGAGTTAGACCGCAGCATGACTGTCCGGAAATGGTCATCGCTTTCCGTATACAAGTCCAGTGTTGTTCCACTTCTTGCGGTGGATTGCAACTGAGTGCATATGCCAGTGAAGACTGATAGTTCTCCTGGACAGAGGAATCAGTTAATCTGTTTACATCAATCTTGCGGTGCTTCGTGTTTCGGGATCCTCCAAAACACATACGGATTTTCGCGCAGACCAGAGCATGATCTGAATCAACGAAAGTGGACCAAAAGGACCTGCAGTCCAGTACGCTGCCGCGCCATCTGAAGCTAATTGCAATGTGATCAATTTGAGACCACGGTTGTGTTGAAGAAGGGGGACGCCACGTTGCGGAACGCTTCTTCGTACGCCTGAAGCTAGTGCTCGAAAGAAACAGACGGTTGTCCTCGCACAATTTGAGAAGTCTCTCTCCGTTATCAGAGCGGTTCTCATCGAGCGTGTGTTGACCACCAAGGTGGCGTTCGTATGGTAACAGGCGGCCAACCCGTGCATTAAAATCCCCAGCAAGGATAACGATATCCGACTTTTAGCATTAGTCAAGAGCTGATGTAGATCTCGGTAGAATTTGTCCTTGACCGAGTTGCCACTGCAGTCAGTTGGAGCGTACACAGAGATCACAAACAAGTTGCGTCTCTCTTCGCGGTGCCTGTTGATTCTACATGAACCCCGAAGCCTAACTGCACACAGTCGGCTGTTTATCGGGAATCAGTCCAGTAGTGCCGCCTCGAATCTTGCAACTTAGTGCCTATACTTACACCAGCCAAACCCGCTGAGGCTGCTTCTGGATCTCCAGAAAGACGTAGGTGATATCTGGCTTCGTGGTCAATGGGGGATATCAATGTAAGCACAGTGCTGGGATCTTGCAATCGGGTTTCTGAAAGGCAGCAGACATCAACGTCTAGGGAATCTAGGATGCGCGCTAGACCGGCTTGCTGTCCAATCTGCATGAGTGTCCGAACGTTGAAGCACGCCAGACGGAACGAGGATCGGGGACGAAGGAGAGCCATAGGTTGAACTCCTTGATCTGCGGAGCAACCGGAATCGCAGCCAGATTGTTGAACAGATGAATCGGGTAACGGAAAGTGAGGATTGTTAGCAAAGAAACAATTGGCGTGTGATGAAGTCGCGTGAAAGTGACTAGCAGAAACAGCAGCTGATGAGCAAGTTGTAGTACAGTCAATGGTTTTGTGGGAGGGCGTGATACTACCCGGTTGCCTAAGCCGAAGTAGGGAGTTGACTTAGGGGACTCCACCCCGAGCCTTTGGCTAAATAACCTACCGCAAGGCAGCGGGGCGAATTTAGTGAATCGCGCCCATTGGGAGGCGTTGACTGAATGATCAGTTAATGCGTCTTTGTTTGGTAGATTACCAAAAAGGGGCCCATTACTCCCCATGTTGTCAGCATACTTGCTGGAATACATTGTCCGACGGAGGTGTAACATTGTCGCCGAACACTTTGCTGGAACGGAGTACACCCGAACCACCCAGCTGGCACCACGAGGAGGTAGTTCGGCAAGGTATGGCAAATTGGCAGAACAGCATTGACGCCACTGATGTTTGTTGCGGGCCATGACCTCCAATGATTCCAACCACTGCGATTCAGCATTTCGTGGTCCCCAATCTGGAAGACGGACTGGTCCGACTGCCGCCAAACTTGAGGTTGTCTTCTTCATGCTCCTTCTCCACGTCATTGGCTGTCCACCGCGGCACTTTTTTCAATTGCTGTCTGGGAGTGCAAATAGCGCTGGACGTGGAAGGCCATGGGCTGGCATGCGCAGAACGTGCCCGAGCTAACGCATGCGATGTCGGGAATAACCTTCTGAAGACTGGCACTATTCGCCCCAAGCACGCGGTTTCGCACTTCTGCGTTGCTTACGTGGTATTGCTACCACACCCGAGCAATCCTTCGTAGACAGCGATTGTCGAAGGCTGACAGCGTTGGCTCGGGCACGTGCTACGCATGCCTGGTCACCGCTCACCTAGGAGGGCCTTGTTCAGTCTACCAGGTGTAGGATGGCGCAAAGCTCGAGGTGGACAGAAGTTGACTTGGCAGCGGGAAATGAAGTCACTGACAACTAAACTGGGTGCCGTTGGTCCGTCTCGCCTTCCAGGCTGGAGTCCACGTGACTCACCTTGTGCTTGGCTTGAGACTTTACAGGACATGGCTCGCAACCGACACCAGTGACGCGTCTGTTGCCGTCTCCTAATCGGATTGTCTGTTTAAAGTGTGTTTGGTGCTGA
>CALYDF020006202.1:0-13607 GCA_944474145.2 Dicrocoelium dendriticum
CGGACAAAGGTTTCGATTAGAACTGTAAACAAACATAGGTTGATGTGCTGTAGGTAGAAGTATTTTTCCCCATTTCCAGACCAACTCGGTCCCATAGGAAGAAGTACGAAAAGTATCTAATTTGTTTTCCGCCTCCCTGGGACTAATGCACTTACTGAATGAATCATCTCACAAATTATCCCTGTGTGGCTAATGGAACAATGTTTCTATACGGATAAAAACTAATGCTTAACAGGTCCCGTACGAACGTAATAGTGAAAATTAGAAACATAAAAGATGGTTAGCAAAAGAGGGTTTACACAGTGAACTCACTGCAGTATACCTAGTATATACTGTAAATCCAAGGTAAACCCTAGCGGAACGACGGCAAAGTGGATATTGGTAAACATCGTGTCTCCTTTTGGTGTACACATGCAGGAGTTGAAAAACTTGAAACGTAATGTAGGCTTTGAACGCCAGTGAAAACTGTTACAGACACTTGTGTTTATCCATGAGTAATGGGTCATGTAAGACGGTGCAGCAAAAAGACTGCAAGATCAACCCTAGGTTTGAACTCTGCCAGCGTGGAAGTACATATGACAGATTCCAATAGGGCATTGCACTCGTACGGAAAAGCGATTCGGACGGTATTTTAAACGAGTTTGCTACTGTGCCAGCTTGATATAAGGGCCTCTCAAATTGCGCTTAGTGAATGAGCTCTAGCAAATGGCGACACATGTGGTTGGGAGCTCTAAAAATATGGTAAGCCAAAATGAGATTTCCGCACGGTCGCCGATATTGTCCGCTGAAGAACCCAAGCACTGGAATCCTTCGTGCATACGGCAAATTATACAGACCCTTGACTTCTCTGGTTGCATGACGTTGAGATATCTCCACCACGGTGATATCTCTCCTCATCCATGGCTGCCGAAACTGTACTACGTATTCCACAGGTGGTGGTATGTATGAGCCGAAAAATTGTGGAAAAATCGAAGGGTCGATTCGTCCGAGTGCATGGTTCAGGAGGCCCACGTGTTGGACGCCCTTCCCTTAGGCCGCCTCAGTCTGATGCGAACATCCAAGGTCAACCTGGATAAAACTTCCACACCCTTCTTCCCAGAAGACGTTTGCAGCTCTGGTTGCCGATTTTGTGAGAATGAACCAACTTGTGCCTCAGACGCAGCACTATACATTTTTCCAAACTGAATCAAAGTAGATTCTGGACAACGCAGTTTAGCGGTTAAACACTGAAAGCAATACTTGTGGTGAAATGCAGTTCTGAAGAAAAGAGTGTCGTGTATCCTTGCGAACAAATTCACGACATGCTAATGCAGCACCCAGACCTATGCTCATGAAATCATGGATTACAACATGGCGAAATCATGCCGACCGTTGGCTATTGCCACAATAGTAATAAACTTGCTTTTTTTCGCAAACCAGCGCCATAATGTTCTGGGATCCCACTATTAATCCACGAATTGCTTAAGTGAGTAAACGACGAAAATTTTGGCTGTACTTTATTCTAACCACACCTTTTACTGTTCCAAAGCAGCTATGTTTGTAGGTATATTTAGTCGTGCCTTCATTTGTATGCCTCCTTCTAGCGGGAATATGCCATTTATTTATTTATTTAAAACTTCAGTAGCGTTGCCATTGTACTGACTAATAACGCAAGTGCTTTTTATAATTGCATTGATGCAAGAAATGTAGATATGTATCTTTGCAATATATTGTACGATCAACATATGCAGAAACAAACGGGGGGTAGGTTAAATGTCTCGGTTTGCCGTGCAAAAAATCTGGAAGCGTCTCGGTTTGGCTCATCAATAATCTGGCCACCTTACATGCACCGTACCTAACAGGTGCGTCACCACCGCTGAATCTCACAGTAGAGCATTAGACGTCATCGTAAAATGCGCCTCAGGTGTTCCAGCAGCGTTGTGTGCAGTTCGTTCGCGGTATCTCATATACACACATATTCACAGTTATTGTGAATACATTTGTGAACACCGTTAGTCATCTTATCTACGAAAAGTGTGTATTTCAGGTACACCATTGTTGAACAGATCCCGAGTTTTATTCCTTGGTTAGTGCCGTCGGAAAGGGAAAGGCAGTTCCTTCTACCTATAATATTCTTATCGTCCCAATCCATTCCGCTGTATATCTTCAATGTGATTTCAGCAGATTGTGAAACGTGGCTTTCACTACCGGTTTCGGGTGTCCACTATCCAGGAATTATCTTACTGTCTACTTCCTTCTCTGTGCACATGGCCTAATCTGTGAAACACAGAGATCGGAATTGTAGTACTGTGTCCCATCTGTGTCCGTCGGTTGACGATATATCGGTTCGGAAGCTATTCATTCTTGCAAACAGAACAGTCAAGGAATGGCGATGTGCTACTCTATGGTGGCCGATTTCCGATTCCTCACAAACTAGTTTTGCTTATCCACTTTTATGTTCAAAATGTGTCATCCACTTGACACCAACAACTTTTGGCCATTTACTGGAGTTTGCCAGTACTATGTACAACATAGTGGACATTGGCGATCTAATGATACCATCATGTTCTCCAGTGCCTACTTCCGACTGAAACCCGAGCTAGAACGACATAGCGCGCAATGTCACTGTCGGTTGTCTCAACCAACTTAATTTTCGGTCACTCCCTAGGTTAATCTCTTCAGTCAAACGGTGTTTCACCCAACCCAGTGCAATCGATACTGTCTCGAGTTGATTTCATGTCTGGTTGTCTGCGCGTAACAGTGAGCACGCGGATGGCCGCCCACTTCTGCGTTGTGTGTCTTGATGCCGCGTAAGTGAGTGGGTGGAAGTTACAGTACTTCCTCAACCGCCCATAGATGCCGCGTGCTAGTCCGCACCCATCCTACAGTGAATGAGCTCACGAGTTGTTTTCGCGTCCACTGCATCACGTGATTTCTTGGCTGAGCGCTGCACCAACCGATGCAGACGTTCTGAGTACACTTGTACTGATTAGCAATTGGTCAAGACGATGGATTCAGCTTGATGTGGTTAGAAATTCGATTGAATATTCTTAAGGAGGAGTTTGATTCCGTAAAGGACTGGCTTGCTTCGGAAAAGGTATAGATTGGTCAATGGTTAGAGGCCAGACAAACTCGCCCTCCTGGTCCTCCAAGTTGGGGGTTGGAATGAAGGTGGCTCCTTATTTCATAAAACGGGCACTCTGTAGTCCAGTGCCAAAACCCGCTGCCTTGCGGTAAGGTTCTCAAACCAAAGACTTTGGTTGAGAACCCTAACCGTTCTCCTGTCTAGGCCTGGGCAATCTGACAGTATTCTGCCCACGCAATACAATGAACCCTTCATCAAAAAATTTCTTGATGTGCTGGTCGTCGCAGAGGATAATAAACGGCGCCCTATCTGCTGCATCGAGGTATGGATGCTACTGCTCAGGCCTTCCCGTCTTCTTATACCCCTTCTTGCGCTTCTTCATCCTTGTCGTCCCGCTCCAACTTCACTTTTATCCCCCCCCCCATTTTCGATCCCCCAAATTCTTGGTCTTCCCCCACCTTGCTTCAACAGTCGCTTGTCTTCTAGTTTCAAATTACACACCGTCGCAGGGCGTCGTTTCAATCCAGTCGACAAGTCCATGTTCAACCAAGCGGACAATGTCAGTTCATCCGTTTCCTTTGGAGTCCTCGAGTCTCGCTAAGACTGGCATGCTACAGATTGGCCAACAGGCAGCACTTGCCCGCACACTAGAGACAATATCGATCGATATTTGCTGTTTATCGGAAACCCGCCTGCAAGATTCGAGCTCCGTGCTTACCCTGCGATCCCCCACATGCGACATTGACGGCACATTCTCATTGCGCCTGTCTGGTGATGATGCAGCTTCAAATGCCGGTCAAGCTGGCGTCGGCATTGTTTTGAGTCCCCGGGCTGAAGCTGCCCTGATCGATTGGATCCCAGTCAACAGTCGGATGTGCGCCGTTAGATTAGCTGGTTCGTTCCATGCTACGAAGTCGCGCGGGAACAAATGGTGCCTGTTTGTCATTGCGGCCTAAGCCCTTACAAACTGTAACATTGATCCGGTGAAAGATGATTTCTATCAGCAACTTCATGATCTCCTTCGTTACAGAAGAAGCACGGATACTGTGGTGTTGGCTGGCGATCTAAACGCCCAAGTCGGAAAACTGTCCTCTGATGAGCTTCATCTGGGCGGCCAACATGGTGTAGGCTCCCGTAATGATAACAGTGAGCGATTGCTACAGCTGTGTGAAGATGCTCGCCTCTTTCTCGCGAGCACTAACTTTCGACACAACACCCGCAGAAGCGTGACTTGGCGGCCACCAGCCTCGGGCCAGCCATGGACGCAAATCGATCATATCGCGATCAGTTACCGCTGGAGAGGCTGTGTTCAAAACTGTCGCTCGATTTGGAGCACGAGCGTGGACTCTGACCACGCACTTGTCTGCGCCGACCTCCGGGTGCGTTTCGGTGGACGTCCGCAACGTCAATGTGAACGGATTGACACCAGCCAGCTGGCGAAGCCAGGTGTTCTGAATGTGTATCAAAGTGCGCTGACATCTGGGCTGAGTAAGCGCCCACTAAACACCGTTGAAGATCACTGGTCGCATATTCGTCAAGCGTTGCTGTTAGCAGGCATGTCTTCATGTGGCAAAGCAAATTGCCAAACCGGATATTGGGTCTCTACACAGTCTCTGGAACTTATGGATGCTCGCCGACGTATTCCGGCTGGAAGCGAATACAATGAGACTCGCAAAAATCTCAGGGCAAAACTACGTGCTAGCCTGAAGAAAGACCGCGAAGCCTGGTGGTCTCATCGTGCCTCGGAGATGGAAACAGCCGCTACCGTTGGTAATGATCGTAAGTTATTCCGTCTGATACGGGAAACAGGCAGCAGGAGACCTGGTGTTAGCGAGACCATACGCGACGAGTGGGCAGCCGATCCACAGCCTGTCAAAACGCTTGGAGCGTTGGGCTGAACACTTTGCAAGACAATTTAACCAACCTGAGTTATCGGTTTCTTTTTCGGGCATTGAGCGCCCTTTTCCCTGGGCCGTCTCCTTGGATCCGCCCTCACGCGCAGAAGTCGAACGTGAGATCAGGCTGTTGAAATTGCATAAGGCCGCAGGGGCAGATAGAATTCCCCCAGCCCTCTTCAAATTTGAGGGACCTGCTCTAATAGATGATTTACACGAGTTGCTAGTGAAACTTTGGGAGCAGGAGACTGTCCCGACAGACTGGAACCGCTCCGTCATTGTCCCAATTTTTAAGGGAGGCTCCCGTTTGGAATGCGGCAATCACAGAGAGATCAGTCTGATTTCAATTGCCTCTAAATTGCTTGCGTCTGTCATTCTCCACAGACTGACTGGCACTCGTGAAAGCCAGATTCGTGAAGAGCAAGCCGGGTTTCGTCGAGGTCGAGGCTGCATCGACCACATCTTCACCTTGCGTCAATTGTTGGAGCACCGCCATGTTTATTGGCGACCCACCGTTGTCGTGTTTCTTGACATAAAAGGTGCCTTCGACTCAGTCGATCGATGTGCCCTTTGGGACTGTCTGCTGAGGAAAGGTGTGCCTGATAAATATGTAAACATTATCAAAGCGCTGTACGCGCATAGTTCGGGCAGAGTGAGGGTTTATGGCAAACTGTCGCCACCCTTCAGTATCACCAGCGGTGTGAGATAAGGTTGCCCGCTGTCACCTTTCCTCTTTAACTTCGCTATTGATGAAGTCATGGAAACAGCGTTCGCTGGACACGACCTAGAAGGTGTGGAGCTACTTCCTGGTGAGCGACTTCTTGACTTAGAGTATGCGGACGATATTGCCCTAATCTGTGACAGCTCCCAAACAGCACTGGACCGATTAGCACTGGCTGTCTATCGTTTTGGGCTATGCTTTGCTCCATCGAAATGCAAAGTACTTCTCCAAGATTGGCAAGGACCCAACCCTGCGCTAACGCTTGGTGGTGATCAGCTAGAAGTCGTTCAGGAATTCAAATAGCTGGGCAGCTATATTAGCACCCGTGGGATTGAAGATGAGTTTACGAACCGTATAGCAAAAGCTCGAGGTGCTTTTGCCAATCTCCGGCACCTGTGCCGCAGACGCGACATTACTCTCACCCTGAAGGGCAGAGTTTATAACACAGCCGTCCGTTCAACTCTCCTATATGGTTGTGAAAGCTGGCCCATCAGGTCGACAAACATAAAGAGGCTCGTCATATTCGATCATCACTGCCTTCGCAGCTTAGCTCATGTCTGGTGGGAGCACCGCGTGAGCAATGAGCGTGTTCGACGTCGCGTATTTGGTGCAGGAAGAGCGAGTGAACTGCTCAGCATTATCATATCACGCACCAGGCTCCGTTGGTTGGGCCACGTGTAGCGCATGCCAGCACACCGACTTCCGCGACGTGCATTGTTTGCGCGTTGTGGGTGCGGTTGGAAGAGGAGGAGTGGAGGCCAAGTGATGACTTGGTCGAGAGAAATGAAAACCCTCGCTTCGAAGTTGGTGTTGGTTGGTGCATCCCGACTGCCTGGCTGGGGTCCGAAGGAAAGTGAACACGCTTGGTTGGACACACTTGCTGATATGGCTTGGAGCTGGCCCCAATGGCGTTTGTGTTGTGAGTTCCTTTGTCCAACCCCCTCCTGCCTAGCATCCCCTCCAATCACGATCTCACTCGTTAGGCATAATATAACTCTCCTTTTTACGGCACGATAGCCAGCCGTTAGCTCTCCGGAACGATGTCCATCTGTTATTGGGGACTCAGCCGGCGTGCCACTGTTTGTTTTCCATTTCTTGTCTTTTGTATTGCGTCACAATAGCTGAGGTGTTTTCCACCTTCAGCTAACGTGTATAATGATGATGATGATGATAGGGAGTACGATCACCAATTCTTTTAACTTGAAAAGGGTTTCGATCCCTTGTACAGACGGGGTTGTTAAAGGCGGGTGATCACCAGCTTGTATGTTGGTCGTTCGTACTCCTCCAGTTTCACTTATAAAGTTCTCTTGAATAAAAGGGCTACAACTGGTTTGCAGTCACAATGCTCCTGAGCAGGAGCCACGTTAGCTAGTGGAGTAAACTCAACAATTTATTTCATTTCAATTGAACAACTATGATCCGAGCACCGAAGTTCAGCGGATCCAGTTGCCACGACTCACATCGCAAGAATAACCATAAATAACAACAAGATAGTGGGACCAAAGGCAAATAGTAAGTAAAGAAAATGGAAACAAGGAAGTGCGTTAACCTAATCATGGTGGAACGAAAAGTAACAATCAGCTGCAAGAAAGCGAGTGCAGGAGGGCCACTGACTTCATGACTACGCCATGTCTGAAAGGGTCTCTAACTATTGGTGTGACCATCCCGAGGCCCCCATCCATGAAGACGGCACGCACCCGCCCGACCAAGTCAATTTCTTCATGCTACTACGCCACATCATAAACTGGCCACCTCCCGGTTTTCATCCAACTTGGTGCACCCATGGCGTATATGCACGCCGAGGAGTCAGGTCAACAGGCATACGGAGACATGGCCTTGTCAACGTAAGCAATTATGATTCATCAAACATTCCAGTGAAGCACCAGAAGCTTCTTGACAAACCCAGCTGGCGGACCCCAGCACTGCTCACCTGATGTTCCCACCAGACGTGAGCAATACTCCGCAAACACCGGTGGTCAAACACGGCCTTCGCCACGAACTGGCCAGGTCTCTGATCCATACAGTAACACCGGCCTTATCGCAGCGTTATACACCCTACCTTTCACTGACAAGCTGATATCCCGCCGTCTCTATAGATGGTTGAGTCTCTGGAAAGCCACACGTGCCTTGCTGATACGCGAAATAACTTCCTCAGTGATGTGACCACCAGAGGTGACACAGCTACCAAGGTAAGTGAACCGATCCACCACTTGCAGTCGTTGTTCGGTAATAGCTAGAATCGGGGTATCGGTCGTCCTGTAGCAGTTCTTTGCACTTTGAGGGTGCAAAGCACATGTCAAAGCGTGCAGCGCCAGCCGTCAGTCTATCCAGCAGTGTTTGCAAAGCCACTGGGTTAGACCCATGAAGAGCTATCTCGTCCGCATATTTACAGCTTTGTCAGTCGGTCAGCTGGCATAGCTCTCATTCCTGAAAGAACGAAGTCATTCATGATCATTTCGATAACAAAGCTGAAGTGTTCTCTTCTTGGTGTCTTTCGAGCAACCACAATGTCAATACACGGAAGGTGAGAAGACAAATAGGCACTAATGGAAAATGCATCTCCGGGTGGGAAATTCCGGAGAGATTGAACGTAGTACCGTGGAAAGGACAAGACCGTCACAGTTCATGATAGGATCAGTGACGAGCTGAAGTGGCGGAAAATGTAGTTGTAGTTAATGAACATAAATGTCAACAAAGGGAATGAATTCGTTTGGAGGCAGCCCTCCTAACATCCCCTTGGGATTGGATGTTCGTATGATTGCTGTCGTGGATCCAGCTGCATAGGCACACGCTGCCGTCTGATTCGATCTGTCCATCTCGGTGTGTAATCGACTGTATGGACTGGTTGAGTGATTTGTTCCTGGGTTTCGGATCTCTGCGGGAGCTCAAAAGTATCCAGAAGAATGTCGATGGGAAGATTAAGTACATGAGGCGTTGTTTGGCAGGCGGACCAACGCAACTGTTTGTCATGGCGGACCCATATGGAAGTGTTCATCCACTTCATAGGTTACCTGGCCTGTCCAGCGTACAATCAGTCCATGCGTCCATTTTTCATCACCATCACGATAATCCTTAGCCAACACAGCTTGATCACTGTGAAACGTGCGATTCACGGCAGCGTGATGACGCTTGTAAGGGCTCTCCATACGGAGGTTTCGACTAATCGGTGGACGTGAGGCTGGACGAATGACATCGAGGGGTAAGCTAGTTTCTGGTTCATTAAAGCTTCTGCCGGTGAGTTTCTTTGTGGTGTATTAGCATTTGGCGTTCACCTATAACTCAGTAAGAAGGTTTCGATGATATCCGGAATAGTTCCCTCCTCTTTGAACTTTAACAATGATCGCTTGAAAGTATCAGCGAAACGTTCCACTTGACCGTTGGATTGTGGGTGGAATGGCGGCGATGGGATATGCTGGCTACTGTTTTCTTCACAAAAATACAGAAGGTCTGCGGAAGTGAACGCTGTACCGTTTGTCTGAGACAACTGAAATTTTTTGAGCGTGCTGTCCTTTTGAGGTTTTACTTTCAAAGGACAGTTTCGGAACAATGTTTACAAGTGTCGTGCAAAAATTTGATTTTTGTCAAATTTTGCTTGATCCAAATAATTTTTGATCACTATTTTCCCCGGATTAGGTCGTACCCGTTTTCGGGTACTTACAAAATGTCGTCCGGCTTTTTCGGGTGCAGCCTCTGGCTATTTTCCTAGTATTTACGTGTTTTTTAATCCGTTTTACACCTTGGTTTAACCCGCAATGGTTTCTGTTGACTGCCCTGTAAGTAACAGCTTGTAAGTTTTACATTTTGATACTTGTTTCACACTCTTTGAAAGTTTCATGACGGATTCAATGAACATCGGCGTTAATGTGTCTTCGGCTGCATTGATCAGCAAATCGAAAGCTGTATGTGGCAGTATAAGCTCCTCAAAGCCCGTGACTGACGAGTCTGGTGGCAATGCAGCGCTATGTATGCAACTGATGTGTACCATGAGACCTGTACTGATTTGAGCCCTGAACAGTACGCAACGCTTTCGACTAGCGATAGCATGCCGTTTCAATTGTCTTCCATGCTGTCGCCGTCGATCTTCGCTTCATGAGGTCACTGAGGAGGACATCGAGCAACGTCCGACTGGGTAAACAGCAGTTATGATCATTCCTCACATCTCTTGATCGCAAAGTGGGGTTACTGATGAGGAATATGGGAATCTCTATTGATATCGACTCATTGGAGGAAGACGCGCAACTTTAATTTCTGTCGCGATGAAAATCCGACTGAGGTGATGGCCACCGTGTCGTGTGCCTCAGCGGTCCAGAATGCCCCTAAAGAGGCCTCAGATTTCGTACTGGAAGCCGTCCAAAGCGAAACCGAACTTATAGCCCCTATGCCCAATAAAAGCAAGAGAAAGAGGGCTAAGAAAGTCCGTAAGGCTCCATCAAAGCCTGAACGTACTGAAACAATAAAGGTATTGGAGGTGGTGCACAAAGCTCCAACTCCAATCACCCCAGTTCCATTGGTGAAGAAACGCGCCGTGTCGACTTCGGCCACATCCGCAAAGTTTGAAAAGACTAAATCCATGAGGGAGTTGGAGGTTGAACACAAAGTCTCAACCTCAATTACTCCAGCTCCATTGGCGAAGAAACGCGCCGTGTCACCCGCCAAACCGGTCGAAACTGTGTCAAACCGAATACTCGTGGAGTGAATACGTCTCGTCGAGGTGACTCTTACTGGTAGTAGTGTTATCTTCCGTAAGGAATCCGCGGCAGCTCTTCCCAAGGAACGCATGCTGGATGACCTCCAGTGGTTCAAGCTGTGCGTCAACAAGATGCTTTCACCTGGTTCCCCCGGTGTCACTCAGAAAGCTAACCAGATTGGGAACGTCCTTGTAGATACGCCACAATCCGCGACCCCGACTTACTTCGCGTAGTCCTCTCAACCCGGGAGGAACGCAAAGCGTTAGTGCGCATGCATTCAAACTCACAGGGTAGTAATGTATGCGTTCAGTCGGAACTCCACCTGGCAGATCGACTGAAGTTAAAGGAGGCCATCAAAGGCCTCAAGAGCAGGCAGGCGACTGGTGAACAAGGCCTTCGTCTTGTAGGTTTTACAGGTGACCAGCCGGAAGTCAAATTCTGCCCATACTAGAACCCCTGCTGGTAACGTAACGACCCAGGCATGATACGATGCCGGGTTCCTGCGGGTAGTGCTTAGTAATGTGCGTAGCTAAGGAACAAGGTAGACGAAGTGGGTCTACTCGTAGACAAATCACTCGTCCCGACCATACTTGCTCATCACCGAAACGTGGCTGTCCCTGGCTATCACAGACGGTAACGTATGTTTACCTGGCTACGCACTGCTAAGATGTGATCGCTCCGATTGCCACCAAGGCGGGGGCGCCGCTCTATACGTGAGTTGTAACCTTGATGTGTTGTGGACCAGTTTTCCCGTGCATTGCTTCCATCCTTAAATAGAGCAGATGGGAGGGACTCCGGGCCAGTGGCACGAAAACGATTGAAGGCTGTGAATCGCGTTTCGGACCTCGGCTTCCCGACGGAGGCTCTAAACTAACCGTCCATGACTCGTCCTGCATCACCTGAGTACGGAAGAGGTCCGGTAACATGGGGCCCGCTGAACTGATCTTGAAAGTGTTTCCGCCCACGACGCCACACGGCGCTCCTTATTGTGCATCAGTGCCACCGGCGCTGTCTCTGTCTCCAGTGACTCCTAGGTTTCTGGGCACCAGAGTTGCGGATTAGCAGGAAGGCCTGCGGTAATTGCTTACTGCTCCTGCCTTTGCCCATGAGGATGTCCTGAAGAACGCTCTGAGCGATTCGTTGAACGCTGGCGTTGAGCTCCTCCCAGGTAGTCGAGTTGTTGATTTGGATTATGCTGATGATATCGTCTTGCTAGGTGACGATCCACAGGTCGTCCAACTTGCATTAAACCGCTTGACGATTGAAGCATCAAAGTATGGTATGTGCTTTTCGCCATCCAAATGCAAGGCTCTCCTTCAAGACTGGCAGGTGCCTCTGCCTGCACTCACGCTTGCTGGTGAGACACTGGAGGTTGTGGAGAGCTTTGTCTACTTGGGAAGTTGCATCACTGCTGGCGGGGCTGTTGGAGACGAGATTTCGATGCGCATCTCGAAAGCACGCCTCGCTTTTTCTAGGCTGAGGCATTTGTGGCGTCGCCACGACATTCGTCTCTCCATCAAAGGGCGGGTCTATTGTGCAACTGTTCGTGCTGTACTGTTGTACGGATGCGAGACCTGGCCCATTCGTAAAGATGACTTGCGCAGGCTATCCGTCTTCGAGCACCGCTGTCTGCGGTCCATTGCCCGTGTGTGGTGGCAGCACCACGTAAGCAATGTGGAAGTTAGACAGCGTGTCTTGGGACGTGGAAGCCACTCGCTCGAGGAGCTCATCTCACTGCATCAACTGCGGTGGTTGGGACACGTATTGCGCATGCCTGTCCAGCGTTACCCCCGTCGTGCGTTGTTTGCACTTGCTGGACAGGGCTGGAAGAGACGGTCTGGTGGACAGCCTACAACATGGAGAAGCCGCATGAAAAAGTTGACGAAACAATTGGCCTCGGCCGATTGTTGTCGACTACCTGGTTGGGGTCCGAGAGACGAGGATACTTGCTGGTTGAAAACCTTGGAAGTTATGGCTCAAGATCGATGTCAATGGCGGACGTGTGCATCAGTGTGTTGCGGTGTCCCTTCCTCCTCCCCCTAAAAACGAACAAACTGAAAAAAATTTCAAAAACTGTGAGTGATAAACTTGACAAAACAGGCAATACTTGTTGCTCTTTTCTAATTATTCATAATGTTTTCCTATTCAGCCACGAATCCGATGGCACAATATCTGTACCACAGATTGTGTATAATAATATATTATAACAAATACTGCTCCTGCCTCCTCCATTTCAATTGGCAGACTTAACCATCAGGCTATCACTTGTCCAGCACGTAGGCTACTGCTTATAGTTCACGTCTAATAAGACAGGGATGACCGTTTCAATGCGCAAAGACAGCTTGGAGTACAAGTGATTCCACGCTTCGTCAACATTGAGGAGTTCAGGAATACCTCCAATCTACAACGCTTGCGGCCGGTTTTCAGACGACAGTGTGTCGGCACGCCAGAAATCCGCGGTCGGTACGTTGGCTGTGAACAGCGACGCGACGTGTCCACTGGAATGAGACAGTACACAGTGATTACAGCTGCCAATGGGCTGTCAGAACTGACACGGTACGTGATGTCTGATTGTGCTGGGGAGAGCACGAGATCCAGGATATGCCCGCGTCCGATCTGGAGGAATACGAGTATGGTGTAGTGCCATGTTGGAGTAAACAATACAATGGAGAATGGTCTCCAGTAAGTTGGCCTCGAAGTGCACTCTGTAGGTCGGTTACAAGAGCAGGTTCCAGTCACACAGAAGGAGCATTGAAATCCCAACGGCACCCATGCTTCCTGATCGGGTCCATCAAGCGGGCTCCGGATCCTGACGGTTACTCTGTAGCCGACACCAAATGTGAGACGAACTCAGTCCATCCTGAACCCGACCCCAGAGGGCATCAAACTCATCGTCTTTGTCACTGATCGCTCAACTACCGTGCACCATTGATATCAGTCTTCCCAAAGACCATACGCCACCGCCGGGACCTACCTCTTCTCGATCGGATCGGGGCGGTGGTAACCGGGGATAGACACCTCTGAATCCGTGATGTCGGTGAATAGCCAGGTTTCAGTGACAGGCCATCAGGTCTGGACGGGTATTTAAGGCAATCAACTGCACTCATCCAACTTATTCCTCAGACTGCGCACCTTGGGCAGTAAACACGCATAGTCCCTTATGTGTGCTTTATTAATTCCGGGATGAGGAGAATGGTATCTCCAACGGGCTCTCAGGGTACCTACCGACCACGTGAAAA
>CALYDF020006203.1:0-13631 GCA_944474145.2 Dicrocoelium dendriticum
GATCAAAGAGTGGTTCCATGCAGTCAGTGTGCAGCGGACTACAGTCCAGCCACCGCCTTGTGTGCGTTTGATTTCCCAAATACAGTATGGTTGTGTTTGCCTGTGAAGGAGTGTGGGCCGGCTCCGTTGATGAAACGTGGCTCCCATCCGCATGCCTCGCGGTCTTATTCCTTTGGGTTTACACTGGATATGGGGTGTGTGGTTGGAGCTGTGGGTGGTGCAGCGCAAGCCATCCATGGTCCCTTTGTGGGCGCAGGCCTCCTGTGGCTGGCCATAGTGACAGGCAAATCCGAAACCGGATGCCGCCAACCACATATATATATATATATATATATATATATATATATATATATATGCATAGGGCAACGAAGATACACCGTACATAATGCTTCAAACGTTGTTGAATGTTCTTCATGTTTACTTCTGTGCTTCCATTTTATTTCGTCTGGCTTTCTGCTCCGCTGCTTGTTGTCCGTTGCCCTACCTTCGTAGTGTTTCAAACATATTTTTTTACACCTGTGGAGCCTTGCGTTAACGGTGGATGATCCTTAGTTAACGATTCCGATCCACACTCCTATGAGGCTCACGCTTCCTTCACTTGGCTACGGATTGGAATTCAACACGGCCCAAACAAATCCGGCGCCATATTTTACGACGAACGAGCGAAAAATGGACGACAGGTGACTATGGATAGCGGTGCAAGCAATCGGTTCGAGGTCACACCAGTCCAACTGACCGAAGCACAAATCGAGTCACTGATTCAACATTTACTTGCGATAATTGACTATAGTATCATTCGTGCCCATTGACACCTTCGCAATTACAAAACGATTTGCTATTTCAACTTGAAAACATTTATCACAACTACATCCCATATTTTGGATCACTTGAATCTACACACCTACTTTGTCAACATTAATATTTGATTAAACAGCACTTGTGGCATATTTGCTTCTAACATACTGATCATGGCTTATTTGGTGTGTCTCGTGTAACATGGAGAATACACGTTTTTATTTGTTTATTTATTGTTGTTTTCAGCGGCCCGGAAGCATCTCCTTTCACGAGCACGTCCAAGAATTGCCACTGATGATCGTCCTCCTCCTCATGTTTGATGCACAACTGCAGTCACTTGGAGCGTAGGCTGAAACCACAAACAAATTACATCTCTCTATACTATGTCTATTGATCCTACATGAGCATTGAACTCGATCTGCACAATTGACTGTCAGTCAGTAGGCAATCGAGCAGCGAGGCCTCGGCTTTGTCACACAATGCGATGCCAACTCCGGCCAAACAACCTCTAGCAATCCAGCCATATGGAGCACTTGCGACCAGTACAACGCCGGAACAGCCAGAGGGCAGTTTCAACTCGCGGCCGCTGACAAATGAATGAGAGATTAGCTGACTGGAGTAGGGCCATGGCGAAATGAGGGTTTGCACCATACACTTAGCGATGGTCTCGTTCAAGCTGCAGTGGCATCGGTTTGATGATTTGGTGCCTGTGATGTTTCTCATGCGGACGGCGGCTGTCAAATAGCGAAATTAGTCCGTGATTGACAGCTCAGTATAATAAATATCATATCATTAACCCGCATGCGTAACTCCATCTTTATATCGGTTTTGAGTTGGTTTCTCGGGCGCTTGCGTGGTTGTTCCAGTGGTTACAACACAGGGTGACTTTGTTATATACAAAGTCTGTTCACATATGCAAATACAAACATATTTTTGGTATAAGCATATATATCTATGCTATACATTCTGTATTATATATTTCATCCCGTTTTCCTCTTCTACTAGACATTGCACCTCTGAACGAACTTCCATTTGTTCCACAACTGAACACTCGTGAATGGATGTTGCATATGCAGTAATATTTTCTTTCATGCCAACCGTTTGGTTAATCGCAATGGGGATTATGCTGTGGTAAATCTTTGCATGATTCCTCACATGCATCACATTTGGTGCATTGTTGACCTATCGGAAGTTATGTGCAATTTGCAGCCTGGTCTATTTCTCCTCGTCAAGTACGCCGCAAAACCTTGTTTGTTTGCCTTGGTGACCAGAGCGCCATCAGTTACATCCGAACAAACTCTTCGTTTGTGTCACGTCTTTTACTTAATACTATGATTGAAATACTCAATGGCGCTTTCTACTGTTGCCAACCGACTTTGAAGCTCTTCGCGTCTGTCGCCACGTTTCCTATACATTGTTACTGTTGCTAATATTGTCTCATTTGTCATCGCAGAAAAGCGGCCCTACGGATGCGAACATTGCGGCAAACACTTCTCTCATGTGTACGACCTGAGAAGCCACTTTGATGCCGTACATTTGAGTGAGTACTCGTTTGAGTGTGTTCAATGTTTCTGGGTATTCGAAATATGTTTACATTGCTTCTGCTGGTTTTCATCAATATACTATTGGTTGGCGCTCTTTCTCACATAGTGCCATGCGTTGGTGGTGATTTTCTGATCATGTTTACGTTCATTCCGGTTTCCGTTCCCTTATGGGATTGCTTTTGGAGAGTAAGCCATCGCAGCAAGTGTGTTCATCCTGAGATTGAAATGGAGTGTCGATTCTGTTGGAATCAACTCCTAACCCAGTAGCCACTCGGGATCGCTTCTCGCAACTACGTCAACAGTGCGTTCTCCTTTGTGTGGAACTCGTTATTTTCTAGGTTACCTTTCGCCACTACCGGATGTTGTACCAAGTCGTAGTTTTACCCTACTTCTGATAGTGTTCGGTTGTTAGAGATGAGCTTTTGACATAGTGACACTTGTATCCAACTGGAGCTACATTGTTCCGTCATCTGTTCCGCACACTTGCTTAGAAACACCTGATTGTTCTTTTTGTTGTGACTCTGTCACTTAGGTGTCTTGCATTTGATCTTGCGTCGTCACGAGCATGCTTTTTTAATTACTGACCAGCAGCAGCGCGCAACCTGACCCCATCTTCCACACCTGTTCACCTCATGGCTTAATTCAACTAGACACATCATTGGTTAATGAACACACGCAGAGAACCGTGCACTGCGCTGGTGCAGTATCGTGAGTGTGTTGCATTCTAGGGTATTTCCACTGCTTGGACTGACAGCACGCTTTTCCCAAGCACTCTCTGTCTATTCACTTGTTCGTAGTGAACATGAAGTTGAGCGGAGCAGCACGCAGCCCAGCTGTCCCCCGTGTTGTGGATCGGGAAACGTTTAACTTGCGAATTTAGCTGTGAATAAGCCTTGGCTGTTTGCAGACGTGATGGCTTAACGATTGTGTACACTCAGCGATAGCGTCCTAGGACGTGGGGTTTCTGGGCTGGTCACCTCGTTTCTCATTAAATGCCACAAGAACACATAAGACGCTGTGTTAGAGCCCATGTGATCGGCTATAGGGTCAATGACCACTCACTTCTGCGCTCAGAAGTGAGTATCTAACGAAGGGCGGATGAACGACCTCGATAGCTACCGATTTCTACGGTGGTGTGAACCACTTGGCTGTCGACGGCCTTCGTCCTCGGCGGCGAGTTTAGTAGTACAGTGACTTTCTCTTGGCCACCGTGATACCTTACTCGGACTTTTTGGACGTTTGTTCCTACTAGAAAGCCGTGGTATCCGGCTCCCAACGGTGTGTGATATACGTCAATCACCTCACTCTCTTTGTGTCAGGCATTTATAACCAGGAGCTCTGAGTAATGCCTCCAAGTCAGCTTTCTTCCTTGATCAGGGCAACCAAGAAGCTACAAGCCCACACAGCCTACTAGACCAATGTTTTATTAGCTCCGATCGCTCCCTGCTCTCTCGCACTGCTACCTTCGGCCTAGATGCTGGCGGTAGAACGTGTTATATTGCGCTGTTTCTCACCACCGTCTAATTACTTGACGTTTGTTCAACCCCCATCCTTTATGTCCTCTGGTACTTAGTCCATAACACCTAATGGTCCTGGGAAATATAATTGCCTTACAGATCAGGATCTTGGGTCCCAGGGTGCAACCCGACAAGCTTTTTCTAGTTTCCCGTTTCCAATTCAAACTGCAACCTTTCACTTTCAGACGCTGATGCAGATCGGTTTACAGCGAGCCCTAGTGTATACGGTAGTGGATATTCCACAGATGTCCGCTGCCTCGCTAGAACCCGATTACAGGACTCTAACAGCGTGCGGCGACAAATTTCACCCTCTTTCCCTTCCTCTTAAAATTTCTCACTGTGTTTATCTGGAGACCCAGTTGCCGAAGACACTGGTCTTTCTGATGTGGGGATTGCGTTAAGCGTGCGATTTGAGGCCGCACTACTAGACTGGATCCCTGTCCACAGTGCTCTCTGCGCGATCCAGCTTCAACCCTCCATGCACCGTCCAACGACGGAGCCAGTAGATGTTGGTGATTTGTTTAGTAGTTTGCGCTGCCACAGAACGCATCAGCGAGTCATTGAATGCTGAGTTCTATCCTCAATTCTCTGACGTTCACCGAACAGGTGACGTGCTGCGGGAAATCATAGTGCTTCCCAGGAACTCAAACGAGCAGGTCGGCAGACATGGTTGACGTGTGTGAACCCGGTGATTAACATGGCCATGGTACTCGCAGAACAGACAACGGTGATAGTCTCCTTCAGCTTTGATACTATTCACAGTGCATGATGTCATTGTAGTAGGGATTCAGCAGTGTAGCTGAGTTTATCACTTCGCTCTATGCTGCTGCCTGTCACTCACCTATCACATATCACCGACAGACTCACAGCATTCAGATGGCAACATTGTTCGAATATGCCGTAAGAAATGCATCAGCGCAAGTATGCTAATTGGCTTGAGGACCTTACGGTTTCATTCAGATCCGAATATAGACATCAGCCTAATGTCTAATAATCATCGTTCCGCGATGCAAATGTTTCTTGACCAATCTTAACGGCATTGATCGAATGGATTTTTACACCACCCAAAAGTCACGATTAGAATCGAATGTGTCCCTTCTGGCTCTTGTATGGCTGTTCCAATTCTTACAACACCGGATCCGTTTGGCTCTATAGGACTTCGGTGCGCTGAGGCCTGTGGTGGCTAGATCCTAACTGATCGTTGGACTACTGCTCCTAGTGTTGTGCCGTGGGCTCATGTCCTGGACGCCACCTTGTGCCGACCGCTTGATGGGAGTTAAGTTACGCCTTTCTTCTAGCTAGGAGCCAGGAAACACAATTCTGCGTGAGTCGGTTCATTAACCCATTGCGCACGACCCATTGTCTTTCGGGTGTATATTTTATCGAGGGCTTTGACTCAGGACCCGAGTCGTTCACCTGTCTGATGTGGATGCTCTAACAGTATCCTAGTGCAGCTTCTCAGATATGAATTACTCCATTAATAATAACTCTATGCTGCATCGGCCGTCGTGCAGTGGCCTTAGGAAAAGGGTCGCCTTGTCTGCTGCATACATCGGGATGGATACGCGCAAATATGCTACTGCTGGTGTCTCCTTTATCTCCATTTCCCCTGCACATACTCTTCCCGTCCCCTTTTCACCTGACCCAATACTTCCTCCAGCCTGGCTAAGACCATCGAGTGGTCACTAGCTGCCAGAGGCTCCAGGGCCTGTATATCATATACACGTTGCTCGCAACTAGTAGGTCCAAGTAAGATCTATGTGTCATCACCCACGAAGATATAATGCTGCATATCAGCTCGACGGGCCGCCACTGTTGCTTCGATCCAGCGTGAATCACCTACCCGATAGTCGCGAGCGTGTACCGGGGCTCCAACGACGAATTCATTGTGACGAGTAGTAGTGAGGATTTTGGTATACTTCAATTGATTCATCGTCGTCACTCCCAATCAGCAGGCTCAGGCTAGTCTGGAAAAGCACCAGACGCCGGCGTTTCGACCTTCTGCGTCTCGTCAGTGGTGCGCCTCCCAGCGGACCTCTGCCGGGTTCCGCCTCCTTGACTTCAGTAATATCAACTCTGTCCGTATAGCTTCGAAGTTCTACTTCGTACATAGGCGCTATGCGGAAAGTCCTAGCTCGTGAGGCTAACCATTGTCCTCTGCACAGTCCGTAACTGGCATGGCAGTGGAAGATGAGCCGGGCTATATCATCGTCAACTGTCAGTCACGCAGTTCCGTGGCTGTCACCCATGGCGAAGTGGTACTAGCTGCTGTCATCCTAAAGTCATGGGGGCCGAACCCTGCAGGGGTCCGCTGGGAGGTGCACCACTGACGAGACCCAGAAGGTCGAAACGCCGGCGTGTGGTGCTTTTCCAGACTAGCCTTAGCCTGTTGACTGGGAGTGACGATGATGAATCAGTTCAATTCATTGTGCTTGGTGCAGGCAGTACTCTGGCTTTGTGGCTTTTCGGTCGGGTTGAGCACTTCATTAGGGGTGCCGGGCTTGCGGCCCATCAATGCTTCAGCTGGAGACTGGCATTCTGGAGCTTCTGGTCTTGGTGTAGACCGATAGGAGAGCAGGAACGCTTGAAAGCATTCATCCACGATCCCCTCCTCACGAGATTACAAGAGTGTCCTCTTGAAGATGTCGACAAACTTCTCCACTTGTTTATTGGGCTGAGGATGGTGGGGAGTAAGCGTAGGTGTTGGATGCATATCGGCGGAAATTGTCTTTGAACATAGAAGACGTAAACTGGGAGCCCTTGTCGCACACCAAGATCTCGGGAAGTCCATGTTGACAGAAAATTCGTTGTAGACAACCCAGCGTGGCGGATGCGGTTGGTGTTTTGACCGCGACAACTTCAGGCCATTTGGAGTAAGTGTCGACCACGACCAGATAGGAGGTGCCATCGATCGGACCAGCATAGTCGATCCGCACTTGAGACCACGGTTTTTCTCTCGGTTGCCAAGGAACTGGTGGCCGGTGTGTGGCATCTTGGCTGCTTGTTGACATCTTGAGCAACAATGAACTAAGTTTACAATATTGTTGTCAATACCAGGCCAGTACACAAAACTGCGAGCGACTGCCTTCATTCATACCGGGGTGAGTAGAATGGAGCTGGCGGAGTACAGCTTGCCCGAGGCATGAAAGAACCCTACTCGGTCTGCAGTCATGAGGCAGGAATCGACCACGGAAAACTAGTCGCAGGTTTGATACAGCGGTTTTAATTCGCCAGAAAAGGCAATGTTTGGCCATTGCGTTTGAACGTTAGTGACAGTTTTCTGCAGGGCATGGTCTTTTGCAGGTGCGCGACGTATGTCGGCGGCATTAATAGGGAGATTTCGGATAGCGTTTAAGAGTTGATGACGGACGTCGTCCTCGACGATAACAGCGGCTATCACCGTGTTTTCTTCTGTAGCATGTTTGGAAATGAGGCGAGATTTTTCGTCGGCTTGACCGGAATCCTGAGTACGGCAGTAACAGATTTCGAAGTCAAAAGCAAGAAGAATGACAGCCCAAGGCTGAAGTCGGCTAGCCGAGTATGCGGGAATGCGCTACTTTGAACCAATGGTTGAAAATAATAGCTTGTGATCGGTCAACAGCGTGGACCGCCGGTCATACGGTGTCTTGTGGAACTTGGTGACGACAAACACAATGACCAGGGCTTCCTTCTCAACCTGACCATAGTTCTTCTCCGCGGACGTCACGGTACGTGAGACGCGCATTACCGCTTTTTCGGAACCATTTGGGTATCGAAGGGAGAGGACTGCTCCGATCCTGTAGGCAGAGGCGTCAACAGTGATCAAAATCGGCAAGATTGAGTCGTAATTGGTCAGCAATACGTCATAACTCAGCATGAATTTCAGAGGAACGAAGGCCTCGCATGCGGGGGACCAGTGCCCAGGCACGTATAGCGATGGTAGGAAGGCGCTGTAGTAGCTCATGAGACCCAGGAAGGACCGCAGTTGACACATCTACTAGAGCTGACATCTGCCTGATGGCTCTGACGTTCTCAGGAGCAGGATGACGACCAATGGTATCGAAAACTAAACCAGAGTATTTGATCGATGGAAGAAAGAATTGACATATCTCGGCTTTCAGGCGGAAACTGTACTCCTGGACCCGTTGAAGGACGGCAGCCAAGCGCTCTCGAAGCTCTTCTGGGGTGCGACTAACAATGAGTAGATCATCCAGTTACGCGGCCGTACCCGGAATGGCAGAGATCATAGCGTCCATCGTCTGTTGGAAAATGGCTGAAGCGATTTTGACACCAAACAGGAACCTGGTGTACTGGAGAAGACCACTATGCGTATTGATTGTCAGCAGGGCTTGTGACTCAGAGGTGACATCGATCTGCTGGTAGGTGTCTGCTAGGTCGATTTTAGCGAAACTCTGCCACCGTTGAGTATTGTCAAGAGGTGTGTTGCGTTCGCTAGCGGATAGCAATTTGGCTCTATCGCTGCGTTGAGACCGGTGGAGAAATCGACACAGATGCGAAGGGATCCACTCGGCTTCTTGACCACGACGAACGGAATAGGACACATGCACCAGGACGCCCATATCTTCCAAACTTTGGAGTTCGGCATCGACCAAGAGTAGGGCTGCTTATGGGACAGGCGTTTTTGTGACGAAATACCAGGTACGAGCGGTATAACGCGGCGCGGGTTCGTGTACAGCCGTGAAGACCATCCTGGAATACCGGGGCGGACTGCCTGATGATGTCGTCAGTTCGGTCGCTTTGTACTGCCGGAGAATGTACCGCGTTTCAGATGGCCTGAAGAGGCAAATCGACCAAGCTAGGGATTTTGAGCCACTCGAGACCAAGCAGGTTGTACATCGCCTTCGTGATGTAGCAGATCTCGTTTAACGTGACGCCTCGGAAGGCAACAGAGCAGTGCCACCGACCAGTTAGCTGCGCGCGACTATCACACGCGCTGGTGGCTGATTGGGAGGTCGGTTCGAATCGAGGCTTGCCAACGGATTGCCAGAGATTTTCAGAGATGATCATGATGTCCGACGCAATGTCCAGCTGCAATCGGATGGACTGACCGTTCACCAAGACGTCGATGAGTTTTTTTACTTTCCGCAACCTTGGTTTGGAACATGGCCAACAGGCTCAGGTAGCTGCCAACCGGGCTAACTTTGGCTTTTTCTCTGTGTCTAGACATCTTCTTTGGATCGCGGGTGGGGGCCAGCTCAGTTTTGGTCATCTTGGGAGTTGTAGGATGGCAGTAACCATCCCGGTGCCCCACCCTGCCCCAACCTTGGCATCGGTGCTGGCGAAAGTTGCAGTTTCGCTGGAAATGCTAGACACCACAGAATCGGCACACGTAGGGTGGGGACTTCGCTCTGTCGGATTGGGTGTGGCGCACGGACGATTGCGCCCTAGGTGCTGCGACTGCCTGAACCATACCAAGTATAGTACGTTATTCCAGCATTGGCGTCGTACAGCAATTCACAGATGCCGCTAACGGCATGGTCCGTTGATTCAGAATTACCAATAGTACCTGCGTGAAGAGAAGAACTGGGAAGTTTGTCGCTTTGCACCGACATCAGCCTGAGTTGCTGCTGCAGCATATGTTTCAAGTCGGCGTGCACCTCCGTGATGGTTCGAAAGCTTTACCGTCGCCACTGTAATGTATTTAAGCTGGACCTGGTCGCGTTAGCTTAGCAGAAAGTTACGCCGAAACCTAGACGCGGTCCATATTCATAAATGTGTTCGGGTAAGGCACTGTGTCCTCTAAAACAGACAACGATACGCACACGACCGCGGAACTAGACGCGAGGGTCTTAGAGGCACGTGATCATGTGATCACGCGAGTCCCAACCACTCACAAGGGGAGACATGCAAAGACGGAGCGGATGTTGGCGAATTATTTTTCGACGCTAACAGGCTGAATCACATTTGATCCAACGGTTCATTTTGTGGGTGAAATAAACTACGACGTAGGGCACGTGGTATAGGAAAGAACATTGTTCACTTTAGCTCAGTTGCGCCCCAAGTCGGACTGGCTGGATCCTGCTGCGCTGTGGGTAATAATTGAGCTCTGCGTGGCGCAGTCCACGTAATGGATTTGTGGCGCACTTTTTCGGGGTTACTTGACGTCCCTACAACAGATTGGCAAACTGCCATCCTCATCCTTCGCTAGACTGCTGATAGGCACCGCTCATCAAGTTGACCTTAACCTTTACGATTTTTGCCGAAACGAAAACGCCAGTGTGCTTACGTTTGTCGTGACCGCGACCATTAATCGTCACCGGCCTAAATTTTGTACAAAAGCAACTGACAATAACCCTAAGGCTTACTTGGAGTTCATAACCTTTACCACAGCCAAAATATCCTTCGTCCTCTGTCGGTGCACTTTCTTTTCTGACCCACTTCAAATCCATCCTTTACTTCTGTCACATGATCTGGGCGGGTGTTTAGTTTGCAAGTGTTCAGATAACACGAAATGATGCCATCTCGCAGTGCTTATCTTCTGACTGTCTTGGATTATGCGTACAACATTGCTCTCATCTGTGAGCTCACAAGCAGCAGCTCCAAGCAGCACTAAATAACTTGGCACTGGCTGTCAGTCGTTTCTGGCAAATTCGTACATGGAAGACTTCGAAAAGGTATTGCCAAATTTTCTCCGCGCTCTGAGAGTATGGTGGCGCTACATGGACCTCCCTTTTGCAATTACAAAAGGGATAGTAAGGAAGAATTCTCAATTTATTTGAACTCCATTGATGATGCGATAAGGTTCACAGTGGAACTCGAGTCCCACAGTGGTGGTACACCCCCTTGCTTATCTGGTCCATGTGGAGCAGCGCGAAGGAACACTAAAAACGGCAATGTATCGCAAACTAATTGACGCAGATCGAGTAATTTGCTATAGGCCAGACCACTTGAAGCATATTTATGCGTGAATATCCTCATTTGTGTTTCACAGAACATGTGCACACAAGATTGCAAGGCATCGCAGAAGAATGAAAATCTTAGTAACTAGCGGATATCTGAGGCGATTGTTGAAACGGCAGCTACAGCAATGCCTCGACTCACGCCCATAGCCAACCGCAGAGTGGATAACGTAAATGGGCATTTCGTACAATAAAGGAACTTCGGGAGCGGTTCGTAGGGTACTAAATAAAGGGAGATTATGGTAGTTTTACAAATGGTTCAAACGCTACAGTAGACGCTTGTGCGTTTAGAGGATTTCTTTTCCATAGGTAGAACAAGTAACGGCACTTACAGAATCCCATTTTATGGATGTGCACAGGCCAAATAGCCTGGGAACTACGGACATAAATTTAAGGACATAAGCGGCGCATATCACGACCTCCGAGGAACGTGCGCGAGTGCATAGCTCTGCTAAGAGACTCGATGGTAGCGATACGTGCGCTAGACGCACGGCACGAGCTTGATTTAGAAAAGGTCGAGGTTATCAGGTAGGGTTTGCGATCAGCGCCGCAAAGACTAATTGCATGGGCTGTGGAAATAACCAGGTTAATATGAGAATGAATGGAATAGATGGAGTAGGGCTGTGTATTGTCTGGTGTGCAGACATACTCCGACCAGTTCGATGGGTCGGTTGACGGATTTAAAGTCGGAACGGACTTTCAGCACCCTCTCCATCAAATTCCTGAGTATCGAAGACAGTTTCATTCCTTCCAACAGACTACTTAAGTGTGCCAAACTTTGCCGCTAATTGACCTCTGACCAGCATCTTTGTTCTCTACTTGGCCCTCACTGAAACCCACTGAGTACACGAGAACCTAGTGACCTTTGATCGTTGTAATCTTTTATCAATGAATCGCAAGTGTATTATCCTCTGCAGGTGGCTTGCTGATGATCAGTGTACCATTCTAGTCAGTTTTAAACTAATTCACTTCGTCTTGCGAATCTTTGGAGTCAAAAGCGAAACGTTTTGCATGTAACGAATATGTTCACCGGCCGTTCACCGAGCGTTTTCAAATGAGGACTTCACGATTGGTTGCAATTAAATTCCAAAGTAACGAATGGCATTTGCTGGCTCTGCAAACTGAACACAGCTCTTCTTTCGAACATCATTAACCGGCTTGGAACAGTAATGGGTTTCTTCCCACACATATCTACAGCATTTCTGCAGATTTGGTTGTAGTATTGACACCATCTAACAGGCTAATGGATACTTACCTTGAAGGAGTCTCTTGCGATCAGTGGCTGGTAAATTGTTCTCGGAAATCTGATTAACTGCGAAGTCACTGGAATGTGTCTTTTTATCTTTGACCATAGTTGTGCCATGTTTCAAGTTTATGATTCTCTAAGCCTCTACAATGGCAGCTTACAATGTGGCGTCCGACTCTCGTTCCAACAACCCGAGTATTCTGGTTCCGAATTCAGCATTCTTGAGAGAGTGCAGGCTTTGCTCCATTACTAGATATTCAGAGTAATTGTCAGTTAATCATTTCAGCTTGAATTTCTGACACTCGCTTCACTGTTGCTGCATGGCCAATGAGACTGCCGTAGCCATTTTTGCATGACTTCAGGCAATGGTACCGATTGCTGAACAGTGATCCCTGTTGATCAAAGATCTTTGTACATCCAGAAATTGTTATAGCAAAGCAGAAATCTTGAGCGCTTTTGGGCAAAATGTAACTCGGGTATCTGTTGGCCTCCACAGCTCCTAGTCACACTTTTGATGCACCATCAAGGTTTGTAAACCGCATATTCAAAATTTTAAATGTACTTTACCGCACATCTAAAATCAGTCCTGAACCGGTGTCACAAATGAACTCAGTAACACTGTCGATTATTGCATCAACTGGTCGCTACTCTGCATTTTGGACGTCTTTAAACTGGAGCGCTAGTATTCGAGTAGGAAGCCCCATCATTCGCAGCTGCTGTTGAATCAAAATAGCGTTCAGGTCTTATAGTGACGTTGACATCTTGATTCAGCTTCCTTCGTCGCCACAATTTGTTGTCTTAACACTGCCGTGGCGATATCTCATGTAGCCATTCAGGTCACCTCCAGCTATTTCCCAGAGCAAAAAACATAGTCCTCTGGCAAAACTTCCATTGAGAGTCAGGTAACGCGTTCGTATAGACGGGAGCTGGAGTCAAACTATAGTCTTGGAAGGAACAGCCTACTCATGTGAATAAGTAGTTCGCAATGAGGTTAGTATATCAAATGTTAAACCCATCTGATTTTCATTCCCGCATTTTATAGTAACAGTCTAGTAGATTATTAAAGACAGGACATTTGTTTTTCGAGTAGATTGCGGAACTTTTTCTCATTCACCACTATTGGGCCAGTTGCATAATGTCGTCGTTTCGATCACATTTGTGGCAGTCCATCATATTTCCTTTATAACATTATTTTTTCTTTTATGCTGTCAAGTTCCTGGTTTCTATTCCAGAAAAGCGGCTTCACAAGTGCAACTACTGTGAGAAATCTTTTTCACAGATAAGGCAATCTCCGAGTCCACGAGCAGTCTGTTCACTTGAGTGAGTAGAGTGTTGAATGCATCGTTCGGTTGCAATCTTTTTACTTCGTGCAAGTCTTGTGCCATCCTTCATCTGGCAGATTAAACAAGGCCCTGCTAGGCAAGCGGTGACTAGGCATACGTAGTACGTGCCCAAGCCAACGCAGCTTATTCAGTGTTATCAGCTGTTCTAATTAACTGGCTTGATCATCACTGCCTAGTACTCGCCTACGCACATCATCATTGTGGACACGTTGGTGCGACCCGACACCATCAATTCTCCGCAGCCAACAATGTTCAGAGACTTGAAGGTGACTCAGATCTTCAGTCCG
>CALYDF020006204.1:0-13629 GCA_944474145.2 Dicrocoelium dendriticum
GAAAATGTTGTCAAAGAAGCTACGGTTAAGGGGTTTGAGCGTCAACTAGATGCTCTTGGGTGGCAACACGAAACCTTTCCTTTTTCCTGACAAATTCCCATCCTCATACTTCGATTCTATTTTCTTTACTTTTCCTCGCCATTGGTATTATTCTCTTCTTTTAACTGATTTCCCTACTCGCTTACCTTCGATCCTTCTTCCTCCCTTACTTACTTCACATAACTGACATAGCTGGGACAGCTAATGTAAGGAACGTGGGCATTAAATTAGTGGACCAGGGTGCTTTTTCGGGTGTTTTCCTTTTAGACCCATCAAGAAGTCGGAGCACCCCTATCAACTCCTGGATCGATGACCCGCTCAAGAAGGAACACTTACGGGATTCATCCTATCGTTTCAGTCCCACTTGAACTTGATGCTGCTGAGGATGGCTAAAAGGCAGGTTTTAACGGAAGATAGAGCAAGGCAACATAGAGGCCGGCAATTTTCGTTCCTTAAACATAAAACTATTGTGGTGGATTCAGTCCATCACTGGGCAATGGTTGTACAGTTAAACCAGTGATAAATGGTGTTCGCTTTTGAGATGACTAGGTCAACAGTGCTGGATGTAATAATAAATAATAAATAATGTGTCAGCTGTACGCCGTAACGGCGCTTCGCTGCCGCGCGACCACCACCAGTCGCGCGCGGCTGAGTATACCACGAGGGCGCCCACTCCTACGTGGACGTAGGAAAAATAAGTCAAATAGGCGACACACCCTCTGATTGGCCAAACGGTGCAAGCGTCATAGTTCCGGAAAAGCATCGAACTACAACACCGCATGCAAGACAGTTGTCCACTGAGGAATCCAAAAACAGAAACTGATCAATCAGATCAAATACAAATAGAATCTGCTATGTCAATCAAGTTCCAGCCTATGAGAATGGGTAAGGTATAGTACAGCACACAAATCGGAAATGGGGTCATTTTATGTACAGATCGGTCAATTAAGCAGCTCAGGACTAACCAAATCAAAATGCAGATAGCTTGAACAGGTTAAAACCATGCAATAAGACTAGTGGCTGATGCAAATGCTGGGAGGAGGCGTAATGAGAAATGAAAACTTCAACACAACGTAGTGCATAAGTCACTAGGAAAGTCAGGACAAAGACGCTCTCGGATTGCATTAATACGCAGTTTGTTGTCACACTTTGAGGAATATACATAAAACGGGAAAGGGAAAGTGTAGCAATCAGCTGCTCCTTGCTTAACTGACACATATAAAACTATCAAAAAAGTGTTGGCCGGCGCAGCTGGGAATGCTAGTGCAGGTTACCTGGTTGACCATGGTGTGATTCGTGCGTGTTGCTTTGACTCTCCCAGATTGCCAAAATTACCATCCATATGTACCTGAATTAACGACGCTTTCACGAAGGAACGTACACGAATTTCTTATTGTTCCAGTCCCACTTAAACATGAACCAGATCTTGGCCATACCGACGCAAACATAGGTGGTTGCATTGTCTGAAGATTCTGCGCATGTGAAGCAATACTAGATAAGGATCGCTAGTACATCGTAATAAGCCATCGATAAATTCCAGAATAACAAAAGGCGGAAAGAGGCAGGAAACGGGGGGAGGATTGTCAGGTGCTTATTACTTCGAAGCGTGGAAAGTAGTGTTCATAAGTAAGCCGATAAATAAACACAACTGCGAGTGCGCAATACGACTTCAGCAAGTCACATTAAGCAGTAGCTAAGGAACAGTGAACGTAAGTCCTGGTCTTCCGTTCGAAATGCAAAGAAATGAGTAAATCAGTAAACTCAATGCAAGAGTGATATGCATGATGCGAAACGACATAACAGCCATATGACAAATTTCGCACCAGCTGCAACGACAAAAGCAAAAACTAAGGGTAGTGGGAAACGACCAAACGCAACCGCTGTGAGACAGGAAAAACCGGTTTCAAACCGGTTTCACGTGTTAGGTTATCGTTCTGCAAGGTCGTCAGGCCTTGAACAGCTGATAACGGTGAACCGAATAAAACACTGTAACAGCTTGTGTGCCCTTTCAAGAAATAACGAAGAAAACGTACATCTGCATCACACTAATGTCTTATAATATATTTATGAATATTGTCCACAGTAAAACTTGTAAGTAGCAATTAACAAAAACTCATTTGTTCTCGTGAAACACACAAGGTTACATGGCGTGACAAACGCCTTGTTAATTGCACTAACTATTACTCTCTAGGTTCTACGGAGCAATAGGTAAAATCCTTACCAGCCACCATGCTTCTACTTCATTGCAAAAATACTGTTCAGTTCAGTTCAGTTCAGATGGGGACTGGAACGATAGGAGAATCCCGTGAGTGTTCCATCTTGAGTGTATCGTTGAACCAGGAATTAATGAAGTGCTCAGTTATTGATGGATCTAAAACGGAAACACCCGTATCGCACCCTGGCCAACCAGTTAATGCCCACGTTTCCAGCCCTGGCAGTCCATGCTGTGGCAGTCACGTGAAGTAAGCAAAGGATAGGAAGAGAAATCGAAGGTACATAATAAGGAAGTGCACTTAAATAAGAAAATAATACCAATACGTGAAGAAAAGTAGAGAAAAGAAAATCGAAGTACGAAGATGCGAGTTACTCAGGAAAATGGAAAGGTTTCGTGCTGCCACCCATGAACTTCAAGTTGCCGCTCAAACCCCTTAACCGTAGATTCCCTGATAACACTTTCGGAGGCATGTTCCAGCGCCCGAGGACTCTGCGTGACGGCCGGATTTCCGCCCTAATCCGATCGGACCGCGGTTTGTCCAGCTTCAACGAATGATCGCGCAGAAACAGACAATCTAGCGGGACTGAATAGACAAGATAAATCCGGACCAACATTCCCAGTCAAGATACGGTAGGTTAGGATTAGGTCTCCTCTAAGCCTTCGGTAATCGCGGTGAAAGCAGAGGAATCGCAAAGTCAACGTTGATCTCAGGCTTGCAACAGCCTGTAATGACCATAAACATTTTTTGCGGGCTAGCTCTTATGTTACTCCTCTTATGGTACCGAATAAGCTTGGCTGGCGTTGGAAAATACCATTCGACATTTCTCCGTAGCATCTCCCAGCGTGACCTTTCTGTGACCCCTAAGGTGTGGTGATCTTCGTCCCTCGGGTAGAAAGCTATTGATACTTCCTCTCCACTTTAGCTACACTTTCAGTTTACTGTGATCTTTTACTATGTGGTTGTGATCTGGGCATCCAGCTACCCGCGTGGTTTATACTTTGCATTGATGCTCCTCAGGTCTATTTTGGTCTAGGTACTCTCTGAACCCGGAAGCTCTCGCAATCCTCGACCAGCTCTATACTACCTATTTCCTTACCCTGCCTGTTCCCGATAGCCGTCTCTAAAGCTGGATCTTTGCCCTTGTGGCTATCGCGGGATTTCCTGTGACCACACTGCTTGTCGCGGAATCGCTCTAGTCATACACACAACACGCATCAGCTGTTTTGTGCTTCAGTGAACCGAGACAGACTAGGTATTCCGTAAGCACAGAGGACAGCTTCCGTCAACATTGGAATAATGCAGCAGGTCCTAGAGTGACCCTGTAGTGCGTAATAAGGTAAGGAGATCGTCGTACCTCGGGTAGACGTCCCTTGTTTCTTCCTCTTTACCTTCATATTCTGTTTACTGTAGGCTCTTACTAGTGCTTGTGAGTTGTGTATCCAGCTACCTGCGCTGTATTAACGTGTCATTGCAGTCCATAGGTCCATTACGTGCTACATACACACTGACCACAGTAGCCCTCGGAATCCACGACCGGGCGCATACTATATCTCCTTATTTCCAAGTTTCCCTCGGGTGCAGCTTTGCGTTAGTTCGGATTCGTACATACTATAATTGACTTCACAAACAGCACCAAGTTTCTGGTTGAGCCAAGTAGCTATAGTCTGGTCCGAAATTCCTCTCCACCTCAATCTTGGCTAGCCACACAACCTCCCCGTGCCGCCAGCTGGGTGGTTCGGGTTTACTGCGTTCAAGCAACAAGTTAGGCGTGGCGGATTTCGCTTGACAAACGTTTTCCGTATAAAAAGCCACAACCCACTATTTAACAACAATGTGTCGAGGCGTTTGTAACTGGCCACTAACTAAAGCCACTGCCTTTTGCTTCAAAATGGCGAAGCATTGTATACCAGCAACTTAATCCTCATCCGTACGATTATTGCAAATTCAAGGACATGGAGCATCCTTTTACCATTGGCGACAAGTTCAGACACCAGCAAACGCAGCAAAATCTTTACAAAGCCGAGCAACACCTCCAGCCACCTAACCTATATCCAGTGTAAACCCGAAGGAATAAGACCGGGAGGCATGCGGATGGAAGCCACGTTTTATCAACGGAGCCGGCCGATACTCTTTCACAGGCAAAGACAAGCAAGCGGTATTTGGGAATCAAGCACACACAAGACGGTCGCGGGACCGTAGTCCGCTCCACACTGACTGCATGGAACCACTCTTTGATCCTAACACGGCCACAAGGACCGTGCACTCCGTCCCCTCCAGCAACGACAAACTGTCTCCTAGAGCCAGTATGGACGAGGTAGTGGATAATAGACAGATAGGCACCTTGTCAACATGCCCATCAAGCGCATCCACACCGGGGATGTCAAACAGCAGCCAGTCACTTGAGAGAGAGATACAAAGGAAATAACTCGATTAATGCATAAGAAAACGGTGACATAAACCTTAAGTGAATGAGCATATGAATTAAATTGTTTACTACCCAATCCTAGATAATTTCACGAGGTCAGATAGTATAATTTACGGAAATGCCACCAACACAAATATGTTATGGAAATCTAATACGAGTGGCTTAAGCGAGGTGTGCAAGTTAATGGAATAGAGTACAGGTAGACATTTATATGAGAAAGAAAAGCATTAGGGCAAGATTGAAAACCGATCACCTGAAATAAAAAGACTTAGCATGCAAGCACGCTTTCAGTAAATCGAATGCAGCGTACCTACAGACGCTGCGCCGGTTCTGCCTACTTTCACTGCAGGACCCGTCGGCGCTGCGGTAGTGGTCTCGAGTGGCCTCGTTCATGGCTCAATAGACATTTATATGAGAAAGAAAGGCATTGGGACAAAACTGAAAACCCACTACTTGAAATAAAGTGATTTAGCATGCAAGCACGCGGTCAGTAAATCGAATGCAGCAAACCTACGGACGCTGCGCTGGTACTGCCTACGTTTACTGCAGAACCCGTCGTCGCTTCGGATGTGGTCCCGAGTCGCCTCGCTCATGTCTCACTAGGCCTGCCTGACTCAGGCACTCGCGACCGCATGTTCTACAGCACCTTGCGCTGTAAGTCGGTGAAGAACAACCCACCGGTGCTTGCAGCTTCCGCACTTGCCGCTTCTTCTCTGCATGCATGACGGTTTTCTCCTTCACCTCGGCAACTGCCTCCGTGATCAGATCACGCTATACGCGCCGATCAACCGCCTTTGATTCTCATGAGCTGCAATCAAGATAAGAAGGTGTGCTGCTCACTTTAATCATGTCCTGGTAACGTAACTGGTTTCCCCACATTCCGCTTCCCAATCAGGACCTTGCCGTAAGATCCCGAGGCAGAACCACCGAAAAGCTACGCTTACTCGTTCTGAGCAAACCCGTGTAACCCGTGAATACTAAGCTGATCGTATAAGAGTTGTTTCGGTATCCGCGTTGAATCCATACGGCTCACATGACCGATCCACCTCAGGTGTCTCAATAAAAGTATGCAGTCCACTGCATACATCCCACTTCGGCGCAACACATCCGCGTCTGCAACTCTGTCGCCTCAGCCGATGCGTAAAATCCGTCGCAGACACTGCTGATGGAACCTTCCGAGATATCGCACATCCCGCTGGTACCTTGTATACGTTTCACTGTCGTATAGAAGAACGGACAGCACCATGGATTTGTACACCATCGGCTTCGTGCCAATGCTAAGCTGATGGTTGTTCCACACTCGGAACTCTAGCTTCTGGAATTCTGCCGCTGCCATTGACATGCGGATACGTAGCTGATTGTGTAGCTGCTGATCAGTCGACAGCACACTCCCAAGATAGCTGAAGCGGGAGGTGGTTTCTAATACTTCAGTACCAATGCTGCTTCGCGACAATATTGAAGGATACACCTCCGGTGAAGGCTGAAAGAGACAGGCAGCTTTATTTGAGTTGATTGTGAGCCCGAATTTGTCCGCTGTAGACGCCAGAGCACTAGCCATGTGTTGCAGCTCATCCGCGCTGTGTAAAAACAACGCACAGTCGTCAGCAAACAGCAACATACGGATAGTCGTCTCACAGACTAGAGTTCTCGCACCGAAACGACGGATCTTCAGCAACCCACCATCAATACAGTGGTCCACACGAACACCGCAAGCACAAGCGGCATTAAAAGCACAGGACAACATTGCATGAAGATATATTTTAAACAAGGCAGGAGCTAAGACGCAGTCTTGTTTTACACCAGCGACAACTGCAAAGTCATCCGAGGTCTCTTCACTCAGCTGCACCCTCGCTCGCATACCAGTGTGCAGACATTCAATTAAACTTACAAACTTACGCGGGCAACCAAACTTACCCAACACCAGCCACAGTGCCTCGCGGTTCACCGTATCAAATGCCTTGGTGAAATCAACAAAAAGTGGGTACAATGGCTGGTGTCGTTCTCTGAACTTTACTTGCAACTGACGAGCCGCCAACACCATATCTATAGTGCTGCGACCCGAACAGGATCCGCTTGCTCTTCTGCCAAATTAGGTTCCACAACCTGATTGACGGGGCGGTTGAGCAGGATTCGGGCAACCACCTTGCCCACACAACACAGCAAGTTGATGCCACGATAATTCGTGCAACATTGCTTGCTACCTTTGCCCTTGTACAGTGGTAGCATAAGGGCAGCCTTTAGCTCAGGAAGCAGACCCTCCTCGATCCATACATGTTGCATTAAACGGTGCAGCGCAGTCAACAACGCGGGTCCTCCGTGTTTCAATACTTCAGGCGGGATCCCCTCGGCTCCTACACATTTGCCGTTTCACAGCTGCGCAAGTGCTCTCTGCGTCTCATCCAGTGTCAGCGTGTCCGCCAGATTCACCTTCACATCGTGCTGTTTCAGGCCGTTCAATGTAGGCCAGCCGATCTCAGAACGATTTTTGAAGAGACAATCAAAGTGTGTTCGCCAGACCTGCATTATGTCTGCAGTCCGTATGCAGGTAGCGCCTAAACTACCATAGATCAGTGTCCTCAGCAGCTCCAATCTCGGGCCATGACCGCCTTCAAGGAGTCAAAGAATTCCTTGTGTTGGCGGCGTTCGGGGTAGCATTCCATCTGCTTCGCGTTCTCCGACCACCGTGCATTTTTGATGAGACAGAGCACTCGGGTCAGTCGCCGTCGAAGTTTGCGAAACTGACTATTCTTTCCCAAGTCACTGGGGTCTGCAACATGTGCAGCAAATGCTGCTTTCTTCTCCGACACCAATGCACCGATCGTCGCGTTGTCATTATCAAACCAATCAGGCTGCTTACGGTTTGAATGCTCGATGGTCTCTTCGGCAGCAGCTGTCACTTGGTTGCGAATGTGGTGCCACAAGCCGCTCACTGTTGCTGTGCAGTCCACATCACACAGGCGTGTAGCCATCGCCTTCTCCAGCTCAGTACGTTTCGCCAGAGTACGGAGGGAGGGAATGTTAAATTTAAGCTGATTCACGGCGGGAGCGCAAAACAGAGTTATATGAAAATATATGTACAGTTTCGTCCGCAGCAACTTGTGATCAGTGCTACACTCAGCTCCACGCAGTACACGTGTCATGCGCACTACGCGCATATCACGCTGACGTACGATGACATAGTCGAGCTGGTGAGTTTAACCACTTCGTGGGTTCGTCCAAGTTGCTATATCACTCGCACTCAGTGCAAACCGAGTGTTCATGATCGTCAGGCCGTGAGTGGCACACAGCGAGAGCAGCCTGTCACCGTTCGCATTCGCTGAACCAATGCCATGCGAACCGATAACATCTGTCCACGCTGATGCATCACGCCCAATGCGCGCGTTGAAATCACCCAGCAGAAATAGTCAGGCAGTCCTCGACACAGACCGTATCACGGAGGATAGCTCAGTGTAGAACTGATCACGCGTGTCATCAGGATAACACATGGTCGGACCGTACATGCTTATAAAAGTGGCAAACTTACCTCTTCCGTGTCGTAGGCTAACAGTCATCAGTCGCGTGCTGATGCCCGTCGGTTCACCCACCGGCTGACCATGGAGGCGATGGGATATTGCAAATCCGACCCCATGTTCACGTGGTGTTGAGGCAACGTCGCCCACCCAGTAGAAGGTGTAGCCAGCACCTGCTTCATGCAGCTTACCTTGCTCAGCGAGCCGGGTTTCACTGAGCGCCGCAATATCGATGTTGTAGCGCGTCAGTTCCATCGCGACGAGTGCAGTGCGTCGCTCCGGGTGCTCGCTGGAGTTCCGGTCCAGTAGTGGGCGCACGTTCCAGCACCCGATGCTGAGTGCTTTGCGCGCTGGCATAGGATTGCATTGGTGGGCAACCGCATGCGAGGTGGCTGTTGTTCTTCGGAGGTTTGCTTGAAGGACTCCACCCGAAGCCTGTTGCTCAATAGCCTGACCCACAAGGCAGTGGGGAGCAGATCCAGCTCGGGAATGTGATTGCAGAGACAGGTTGAGATCTGCTTGACGGCTTTCACACGCAGACTTTGAGGTTCTGGAACGTTTTATATATGTTTTGCGACCTTAGTTGGATACGCACCTGCAACCACGGCCAGACGCAGGTGGGTTTTGGCGGGTTTGTACCAATTTGACCAGGGGTTTCCTGGCTTGAGGCGAGCAGTAACAAACCATTGAATACCCGGAGGTGCCCTCGCACCGTCAGAGACAATGCGTGGCACTCGTGCTCTACGCCAGTCGAGCTGTGAGCTTATAATATGTAGACCAGTTGTCTCCCATGGTTAGGTTTTACGGGAAGTGGGCCATCGACCGCTCCCTAACCTCCGGAGAGGATGGATTAGGATACTGGCAGGGCGCCAACTCCTGACAGGAGAACGACTCGGGCCCTCGGCCAAAGCCTTCGATTAAATGAACAGCCGAATACAGTGGGTCTGGCACATGGTCAGTTCACGGACTCATGCGGATTGGTGTCCTGGATCTTAGAAAGGAGAAGGGCGAAGCCCAACTCCCACACGGCGGTCGCCACGAGGAGGCGCCTAGGACATGAGCAAATGGCACAACAGTAGCAGCAGTGGGTAGACCAACTGTCAGGATCCAGCCACCACCAGCCTCAGCTCACCATGTATAATAAGCTCAAAGCACACGTGGTGCTCCCACCCGGTATGAGCTAAGCAGCGAATGCAGCGAGGATTGAATGTAACTAGCCTCTTTATGTCTGTAGACTTCCTGGGCTAGGTTACGAATCCGTACAGGAGGGTTGAGCAGGCGGCTGCACTGTAACCTCTGCCCGGCCCGTGGGCTTAAGGATCGTAAGCCTGCCTTGTGAGTCGAGAGCGCATGTTCGAACAGGCGTAAAAGGAATGAAAAGGACGGAAGGTATCAAAAGTACGCCAGGACTGTGTACCGCCGCTTCGCTACCGCGCAACCCTCACCGGTCGCTTGTGGGCTAAGCATAGGGTGAGAGTCTTCCGGTCCATACGTAGGCTCGAACATGCGCCTGAAGAGTACAAAGCCGACTTATGATACTTAAGGATACGGGCCAGACAGACCCTCGCAGTATCCTTTTGCCCACGTGCAACTGCTGGTGGCTGCGCGGCAGCAATGCGCCAGAAATACCTACCGGCCTACTTCTGATGCCTACTTCTGATATATATATATGTATGTATGTACATAGGCACGCCTATACGCACACTAAAATACAGTCATGTATCAACATATAAGACACTCATTTGACAGTCCTATTCTAACTTCATGGATCAGCTGTTGCACTCCCACCAAGCTCATGCCTGTGCTGGCGTGTCGCTGTTGCCCGAGAAAAAAAGTTTAGCTTTTTTGTAGTTATTGATTTACATCGCATTTTGGGAAACCTTAACTACAGAAATATTTGAAAACCGCGCATTTTATGAGTAATATTGGTAGTAATGCTTATACAATTTAAAAGTATTTGATATATCTTAGCTTATCAACGAACCACTTTTAACAGCAGATGAGAACCATAGAATTTGGGCATTTGTTACCGAAAAATTTCGTAGTGGCAGCACTCGGAGATCCCTAGGTACTGTCTAAAAAGTGACCGACAGCTCGCGACAGACCTTGGTGTGACATGTGATGTTCAGGTAAGGGTACACGGAATTCACATATTTTCTTTGAATACCTTTTCGGGGAACTGTGTCAAAAGGACGGAGCAACTAAGTAAAGCGCATGCGTCTTTAAAATCGAGGAACGATGCTACCGCCGGTCTGCAGTGTTTGTGTGTGTATACAACATGTTACTTAGCACTTGCTGCACACACCTCGTTTCTCTACATAAAGTACGGATAAAAGCAACAAAAGACAGAAAAACACCATCAGGGAGTCTCGCACAAATTCAAACATTGAATACGATTCTGAGTGACGTTCGTTATCATTTCTAACCGAATGTGACAGCGCTCCTTGTTTCCCCAAAGCCGCAGCATGAAAGGCCCTAATAGAGCCAACTTTGATGTCAGCGCCTTGACATCTATAGCCTAAGTTGTGCTTTGACCACTATATTGTCGCTCGGTAAGGTATCTCCTAGACGGAGGTATGACGAACATGAAGGTGCTAATGTCACAAACACAAACTGCAAGTCGACAACAACGATTTCAAGAGTGCACATGCGTCAGCTAATTGATCCGTCCTTTAGACACAGTAACAGGTAACCACATCCTTACAATCAGCCACACACTTGAAAATCGCCGTACGTTCAGTCGACCAACCAGTCAGAGTCTTGGACATTCGAGCCGCTTTTGACACTATTGACAGAGTGGCTCTTTAAGACTGCTTAATGAAGAGAGGAGTACCTGAAAAGTACAACAGCATTCTACGTGCCATTTACTATCAAACTTCGGGCCGTGTGCGAGTATACGGAGACTTCTCGCCCTCTTTCAGTATCACTAGCGGTGTTAGGGTTGCCCAGCCTCTCCATGCTTGCTCAACATCGCCCTGGACGAGATCCTGCATACTTCCATGGAAAACTGAGTAATGCGGCGTTGAACTGCTTCCTGGTGACCGCCTTCCGAACTTGGAATATGCAGATGACGTCGCTGTGATCTGCGAGTCCTCCCAGGCCGCCCAGCATAAGCTGCTTAGACTGAAAATGTCCGCCTCCCAATGTGGTTTGACCTTTGCCCCTTGCAAATGTAAGGTCCTGTTACAAAACTGGCGAAATGCATCCCCTCTCACCCTTACGGGGCATCTGCTGAAAGTGGTCGAGAATGCATTTACCTCGGGAGTCAGTATTGGTTTGACGGATGACATCTCCCTGCGTGTCTCCAAGGCTAGAGTAGCTTCGCTAACCTTCGTCACCTTTGGCTTCGTCGTGACCTCAGCCTCGCTCTCAGGTGACGAGTTTACAATGCTGCTGTACCAGCGATTCTAGGGTGCGACTGAGACTTGGCCCGTTCGCAAAAGTGATGTTCAGCGGCTATCTGTCTTCGATCCCCGCTGCCTACAAAGCATTGCAGATGTTCGATGGCAGCACCACATCATAAATGATTAAGTCCGTCAGCGACTCTTCAAATCTGACAAAATCCGCCGACCGATTGAGCATCATTTCACTGCGAAGGCTTCGCTGGCTTGGGCACGTGATCCGCATGCCTACCCAGCGGCTACCACGACGTGCCAATTTATGGGTAGAGGCGTGGGATGGAAGCGAAGACAAGGAGGCCAGGGTAAAACTCGGATCCAATGCGTCAGAGCGCAAAGGTTGAAGCTGGCCGTTGATGGCCATTCCCGAATCCCGGGTTGGGAACCAAAAGACCCTGGACACGTCTCGTTGCAAACGCTACTGGATACTGCCAATGAGAATACGCAATTGTGCACTAGCTGTGAGACTCTAACAGTCGCTTTCCTTTTCAATATATTTTCTCTTTTGTGCTGTGATACTCAGCCAATCGCAATGTAATTGGTAGTGTTGAATATCATGGTTAGCGCCATCCGGTTTCGGATTTACCTGTCACTGTGTCTAGCCACGGGACCCCTGCGCCAAATAGTAGTAGTAATCTCAGCTGTTTATCAACTAGACAGATCCAACAGAAAACCATGGAGATCAGTGGATAAGAGACAGTCATTGCGTCATAATAATCGTGGCATGGTAGTTGAAGGTGAGCAACACACTTCAGCTAATATGCCGCAGGAAGAATGGAAAATTTTGATAAAAAGTGGAACAAAACACATTTAGTTTGTTTTTCACACGCCGATTTTCCGCTCATTTTGCCCTTTTCAAAGTTTGTAGTATTAAACATGTGAATCAATACAATACTGCACACGATTCTTCCACTGATTCCGATTGCGGGCCATGTCTACAAGAGTGTTAAGCCACTGGCACTCCTCATCTTTGGGTCCCCGTCCTGGGAAACGTACGGATCCAACAGCGGCTAGCGATTTCATGTGCTGCCGCCAAGTGAAAGGCTGACCACCACGCGGTCGCCTCCAGCCAGGTCCTTGACGAACGAATGGAGCGCAACGCGGTAGACGCTCAGGTACCATGCGTAGGACGTGACCGAGCCATCTTAACTGGCGCAACAAAACCAGCTTGTTGAAGGTAATACTCGCATTCCCCAAGATGCAACGTCGAACGTCATTACTATTAACTCAATGTTGCTACCAAACACGAGTAATCCTCCTTAAGCAACCGTTATCGAAGGCAGAAAGATGACGCATGTCTTCCATGCGAAGCGGCCAGGACTCGCACTCATACAACAATACTGAGCAAACTGATGCGCTGTGAACGCGGCCCTTTAATGAGAATGAGACGTCGCAACGACGCCACAAGTGCCTCAGATTGACAAATGCTGTTCGAGGTAGACGAAACTATCTACCTGTTCAAGCTGTGCACCTTTGAGAGTGAACACGGGAGCAGGTGAAAGCCAATCCTTGAGCAGTACTTTACACTTCGATGGGGCGAAACTCATGCCATACTTAGATGCTTCAACCGCCAAACGATCCAGAATGAGTTGCATACCCTGAAGATCGTCACAAAGTAAGGCGATATCATCAGCATAATCTAAGTCGGTCGCGCGCTCACCCAGTAGAAGCTCCAAGCCAAAATGTTGGAAACCTTCTAGAGCATTGGACAGAACGTCTTCGATTGCGAAGTTGAAGAGGAATGGAGACATAGGGCAGTCCTGTCGCACAGCGCTATTGACAACGAATTGCGAGGAAAGCTTGCCATAGACCCTCACTCTGCCGGATGTATGAAGGTGAAGTGCTCGTAAGTTGGCGGTGTATTTCTCTGGCACCCCGTTTTTTAGCAAGCAACACCATAAAGCAGGTCAATCAACGGAGTCAATAGCGGTATATATGTCTAAGAGTGCAACGATAGTGGGCCTGTGATAAATGTGACCATGTTCAAGGAGTTGGCGGAGCGTGAAGATTTGATTCACGCATCCGCGGCCAGGACGGAAATC
>CALYDF020006205.1:0-13629 GCA_944474145.2 Dicrocoelium dendriticum
TGAGTAGAGCTCGTCGAACTGGTTCGAACGAGCGCAAGCACAATATTGTGTGGGGAGAATTGGAGTCGCCACAGAGGGCAAAGCGAGAGACGAGTTAAAGTGCGGCGGCACTGCGCATGCACTACAACGAAACGTCCGCCGATGCTAAATGCCTGCACCCAACGCCAAATTGCTAGCAATTTCATTAACAATTATAAGCGCAACCGTGTTGCAGATGTTGCCGTCACTGCTGGCCTACGGTTCTATGGGAATTGATGACAATCATTGAAGGCACTGAACATGGCAGCAACGTCAATAGTCGAGACAATGTCGCACTCCTCCAAAACGTGTTTACTCACGTTACTAATGCTTATCATGTAAACCTTTGGTCTATTAAGGTAAAGTATCAAAAGTTGTAATCTTTTGGAACCTACAAATTCCTATCCGATGCTCTTAATCCAGATAATATCGGAGATAATTAAGGTGATCATTACTGAAGTTTTAGTCGACTATCTAGAAAGCAACGACACCATGGCGCCGGAAGAGCACCGTTTCCGTCAGCACCGATTATATAGGACTTAAAACTGAGTGCACGCGGTGGTTAGACGAAAGTGATTGATACAGTGACAGATACCGAAGTTATTTCTGTCAACCTCTCCTGTGCTTTTGAACGCCTAGTCTACCGCATTCTGTTTCATGTGCTGAAAAGCTATCGATTTGGGGACTTGTGTTCTAATATATCATCAACTGCGTGTTAGAGTTTGAAGTTCCCTATTGGTTTCAATTATTGTGGAATGAGACTGCCTAAATAAGTGATGTTGGAGCCACGTCTGTTCCTTGTAAGAAATACGCAGCTTAGGCGCTTGCTCGCAACAAATTTCCTAATTTTCGGTGATGATTATATGCTGTGACATACGATCGGCAACCAAAGAAATAACGATGCACTTCATCGAGATCCATACAATATGTTTGAAAGAGTGTTTTAATATCTGCTTGAGATTTTGCTTCTAATTTTAAGGTGAAGCACATCCGTCATCAGCCCATCTTTATATGAGAGCTTAAAGACCACCTCATGTTAGCAGTTACAAGCGAACGCATTATTTAGGTACTAATTAAGACCACTTTGGGTTGCTCAGTACAATCTGAGAAAGCGTCGAAGGCTGAGAACCAACACTTTGGTATGCTGCGGAGGACGTTAGAGTAATTTGATCAATTCGTCTGCCCGCGGCTGTTTAACAGTTACGTACGGCCATATGTAAAAGGTGCTATTCAAGCACTATTAAATGGGCATACAAATACCTAACCTAGGCACGTAACCCAACCTTCTTCTTATTCTGGAAAGGCTAATCTCAATGATTTCTTCAAAGTTGAATCTCAGAATAAGTATCTCAGTTTGGGTTCAAGTTCATAAGAAGTTGCTGTTTAGTGATGTGTTGAAAATGGTGAGCATGATTAAATATGACTTTTGAGCACTATACCAACGGTTGATGCAATTAAATATAGAAAGTTTTCTCTTAAGGGCTCGAGAGATATATTTGCTAAAAGGCATTGCGTGTATTGTTACCAACTTACCTCTGACATGCAGGGTAAACGTTTTTTCTAAGGTGTATTCCAGGTTTATTTGGCATATGTATGTACCGCTGTCTTCCGGTTTGGCACTCAAAATTTGTAAACTCCAGTCTTCATATGACAGTCTAGGTAACTTGTATCGCGGGTTATGAATTTCCAGTCCTAGTGTTAATTCTTGCATTTGACCTTCCCGCCACCAGGTAATCTGTGGATTTAGTTAAAAACAGCACATTTTCTCAACAGTTTGTCACCGTTCTCATGGGATAAAATACAGATAAAATTCTACATAGTAATGAATTTGCGCATGCTTCTAAGCATTGTAGGGTTTTCGATAACGTATTGTGTTTTCACGACAGGTTTGCAAAACTGCTTGTTGTAACTTTGTACTGACATACAAATAAATAAATAAATATCATTAAAGGGCAACTACTCACTTCTAACTTTTAGATTGATCCGGCATCTTCTAGCATGACCTAGTTCACAAAGGCAACTATCTGTCCATATAGCAAAATAGACGGATGTACCAAAAACCAATAGGTTTGAAGAAGCGAACTTTTATTAGTGCAGTACGCAGTCATATGAGGGAGTTCAAGGTGCTTATCATGAAAACGTTGTACACTAGTCAGCGGTACTGTGTAAACAATTTATGGATAACTTTGGCAATACCTAAATTAAACATATCTACTCAGAAGCAAGAAAGGAGAGTTTGAATCTTTTGTACAGCTGTGCAACCTTATGATTTTTGGATGTAATGTGTGCTTGTTTTCAAGGTCAACACAAAACATGATTCATTCACAGGCAAAATTAGTGATTTGCGTAAATAGTAATTTTAATGGGCAAGGAGTGAGCAAATAACTTTGTGTTTTATGGTTAACCCCGTCGGCAGACTATGGTAATCAACATTTCCTATTAAAGGATCAAGAATCGCAGATTATAGAATAACATGGTACTTATATTTACGTCCACTGCAATGTTTGGCGAACGTGGTATTAAGATGCACAACTCGGATACACAAATGCGTAGTGTATTCTAATAGCCAATGAGAAAATCTATTTGTCATTACTGTCGGAATTTTCTGCAAAATACCAAAAGTATTCAATTGCTTTCCGTCAAGCTTTCTGTCCTAAATTGTTTGTGCTAAAATGGTAAAGGGGTTTCCGCCTTGGTTTGTCAAACACCGATACACCACGACATATTTCGTTCCTGTCTGACTCAACCTGTGGAGACAACTTTAGCTGAATGTGGAACTGGCTAACGCCTTGATCATTAAACCACGGAAAGTCTTTAGCAACACCTGGCACTTTGTTTGGAATTTAAAATTGGGTTTTTGACTAGATTATAACTATCAATCTAGGTTGAGACTGTATACAGTGAGGTCTATACTGTTCATTGCGATCACCAGGAAGGCATTTAAGTGAAGGAAGCTCGGTGCTGCTTTTCCGGGTGTATATGCTCAATGATCGGTTTCCTTCTCGTCTAGATTCATTAGGTGGAGAGTAGCTGAGCTGGAACTAGAACTAAGATTTTATTGTTTAAGGGCGGACATGTTAGTTGACTATCAACCCACTGATATCGCTGCGCAATGCCTAACAGAGAAGCTATGAATTTGGATTTAAGTGCTTGGGGTGTAATCCGTAGTCTGTACAGCTTTGAGTTCCATTCCCAGCTCAGCTTTATTCTACCTGATAAGTTAGGAAGCGGTCAAAACCGGTCGTGAGATGTCAGGGTTCAGAGAGCAACACTAACAAATCTCGATTTCGGATATGGTCCTAGTGATAAAGTGGCCAAAGCTTGCTTCAAGTTAAACCCAGATATCAATATATATTGCGAGTCCACATCAAAACGCAAGCTGCTTCTACCCACCTAAGTTTGATAACGGAAAATCTTTGAATGGGTTTGGCCTATAAGTCAATTGCAGACAATGGATTAATCAAGATATTTGTTTACTGAAGGACGACTGGGGAATACATAAAAAGAGGGACCCTCTCGGCAAGTGGTTTACCATGCCCAACACCATAGCATAGTTTAGTAGAAATTATTTTGAAATGAAAAGCTGTGTTAATGATCGACTGCACAGTTATTAGGATTGCAGAACCATTCCTTTGTCCTGGTTATGACCTATTAAATGAGTACGTTCAATAGTTTGCAGGATGAATGGGGATATCCGATGAGATGCATAAAAAGGAAGCTCAGTTTGATGTACCTATTAGTTTATTGTTACAGGAGCCCACGTAGTTTATGTAAGCTGGTTACCATTTTCGGAATTGTCATTTCCCTGAACAATCGCATATCTTAAGATCCTAATGAGGGCCTCTGTTTGCAGTAGTAACAAAGTGGTATTAATCCTTTGGAAATAGGTATATCTCTCAATACGTGCATTGATACAAGGAATCTGTATGCGCATGTTGCCATAACACCGAAGCAGGTTTATGTATCAATAAGGGCAGGTAGCATAAAACAAATTACAAATTTTTTTGATTGGCTGCTTCTTAACTAATAAATCGTATCTGGGTGAGAGGTACACAATTTTTCTTGTTCCTTCCAGTGTTTGATTTATCATCACACAAGGAGTTGCTTTCTTAAGAGCATGGCACACTTTTAAATATGTTGTTGAGCACAAATCATCCCGCATCATTTATAATCCATCACAGTTCAACAGCATTCAAAAAACAGGATTTACGTATTTGAGTATTTCACTTGGTTGACAGGGTGTGAAATAGTATACATGGTAGATATCACGCTTCGCCGATTTGGCAAAAATTTTCGAGCTTACCACAACCGTGGAAAAGTTAACGTTGTATACCAAACAACGTAACAAAACGGAAGCACTTTCTTCTGCTGTTACAGTCGTGTTCACTGAACCGAGGAAACATGGATCACGACTGATAGTTATCAAATTGGATGTGGAATGGATGGAAAGCAAAGGACAATCGTGGTTATTGGGAGACTCCTCATTTTCGGCAAGGAAGCTTGAAACATATCTCGCATGATTCTGTATTGCACGCTTTGGTCCGCTAAACTTTGCTGTATGTGTCATGAAGCACTTTGTATGCACTGTTGTGAGTATCAGCAAAAGGCACATTTGGTGATGTGTGAACCGAAATATTGTTATTGCGATAATGTTTGGGAGAAGTACAATTTAGTTGTTGTACCGCAAGAGCTGTAGCAGGAAAGATGCAGTGAAGTTGTACATTCAAACGACAAGCTTCGAATGACCTGGAAAACAGAAGTGCGTTTACATTCGTTGCTTTTCAGTGAAGGGGGTACACAAAATGTTTATAAATAAAAAGCAGATATATGTTACGAAATCAAATACATATAAAAACATCAAAATTGTTTGCTCTAAATACAAAATGACGGAGCAATATATTTGTTTAAAATATATACCCATATGTTTAAAACACCTCAATGCGTGTTAGCGATTTGGAAAGGAAATTTGGGCTAAATCTTTCTTCAATCGGGCACCTTAAACATATACATTACAGACAACTTAGTCATTATTTACAATTTAATCTAAAATTACGAAAGTTGAATATGGGCTCTTGGTAAGATAAATAAATTGAACATGTTTTAACCCGGAAAACTGTAAAAGAATAATTTACTTTTCGGGCTAACGTATCTTCTTAATTCGATCTGTGTTATATATAAATTTGAATAACTGTTATCCTCCTGCCATGCACCCAGAAATTTGCCTAACGCCTAACGTTTAAGTAACCGCTATAAATCTGCAAACATCTTGTTTACATACGCTAATGGTTTATAAACCCATATTGGTAATTGTGATTTGTACTAGGGTTAACCTACACTGTAATGCTTAATGATATTTTGAAAACCATCCAGTATGTTTTTAATTAAGATAGATCACGACTCCACTACTGCATTATAGAACAGCTTGCACTATACCAGAATTTTAGTGCACACTGCGACCGGTGTCCCTCTTGACTACATTTGGGAACATAAGTAAATAAAATTGAAACCATACATTTGGCCAGAGTGCATAGGAATGTCATATCCACGGATGCAGAGATAAGCGAAGTCGAATTTCACAAAGTTTTCATACTGATTAATGGTAGAGTGAGAATTTAGAATCATGAAACTAGCAAAGCTAGGGAAAACGCAGTGAAATGTCAATACTCGCTGCGATTACTTAGTAACGGAATAATTTGTTCATTAAGGGTCGTATTACCTTACTTGAGCTGACCGCTATATCTACTTTTATTTCTCTGCTTCTACATACTTTACTACTTTCAAATGATTGAGCACCTCAAACACGCAAACAATAACACAATAGATCATGTAAAAGCAATCTTCATTATCCGACTTTGTTGCGTCAGTTGATGAGATTCGTATTCTGCATATTTTTGGCTGCCGAGAAATATACCGTTAAATGCTTTATTTAGAACTAGTAGAGTGCTATTATTTTTAATGTTTTGGTCCTGACGATGGATAAATTGAGTCTCGTTGACATTGTTTAAATTTAACAATTCAAGTAATGAACAAGATATTTGCATTCTGGAAAGCATTGTGGTACTGGTATTACCTAGAAAATAAAAGGCAAGGTGAACGCAACGATACTTTAAAGGAAAATAAGCGACAATTAAAAAATTAATGACTATTAACGGTATTTTACACTAAAATATCACTGGCCTAGAGGAAATTTGTCAACTAACCTCTCTTAAATACTCTAAGGCTATCTGTTATTTACATTCATTGGCAATTGATGTAGAAAATAAGCAAAGACGAGGTCCAAACATTTTTTCGTATGTTGCAATAACTCGGTACTTGGCGAACTCCATAGAACACAATCTAGGTAAATAAGGCGCAAGCAACGTTTTTCGGTGCTTAATCGTATTGAATAGAATGTTAAAAGATATGTAAATTTCCTACATTCTGTATGGGCGACACATTTGCAACAACCGGTAAAAATATTTGTAAAGTGAAATAAATGAAGTAAAGCAAAGGGTTTATTGGGTTAGTTTCACAACGTACATGTTTGAGTGCATGTATATATATATATATATATATTATATATATATACATGTATATATTTGGTTAGCGGCATTCGGTTTCGGATTTTACTGTCGCTGTGGCCAGACACAGGACGCCTGCGCCTACAGAGGGACCATGGTTGGCTTGCGCTGCACCACCCACAGCTCCAAGCACACACCCCATATCCAGTGTAAAGCCGAAGGAATAAGACCGGGAGGCATGTGGATGGGAACCACGTTTCATCAACGGAGCCGGCCCACACTCCTTCACAGGCAAACACAAGCACGCTGTATTTGGGGAATCAAGCGCACACAAGGCGGTGGCTGGACCGTAGCGTGCTTCAAACTGAGTGCATGGAACCACTCTTTAATCCTCACAGGGCCACAAGAACCGTGCACCCCGTCCCTTCTGGCAACGACCAACTGTCTCCTGGAGCCAGTATGGACGAGGTAGTGGGTAATAGACAGGTAGGCACCTTGTCAACATGCACATCAAGCGCAGCCACATCAGGGATATCAAACAACAGCCAATCACTTGAGAGAAAGATATCCAAGAAAATAAAACTAGTATTGCATAAGAAAACGTGACAAAAATCTTAAATTAATTAGCATATGAAATAAGATGTTAACAAAGGATACGAGATAGGTTCAGGAGGTCCGAAAGTATATTTTACGGAAATGACACAAGTGCGAAAATGTCATGGAAATTAACAGCAAACGGCTTAAGTGAGTAGTGTAGGTTTATAGAAGAGCGTTCACGTAGACAATTATTTGAGAAGGAAAAGCATTACGACAAAATTGAAAACCCACCACCTGGAATACAAAGACTTAGCATGCAAGCGTGCGGTTAATAAATCGAATACAAACGCTGCGTTCGTTCTGCTTACGTTCTCTGCAGGACCCGTCGTTGCTTCGGTAGTGGTCCGAGTGGCCTCGCTCATGGCTCACTAAGCCTGCATGACTAAAACAGTCATAGTGACCGATGTGCTTTAACGCCATGCGCTCGATGTCGATGGAGTACAATCCATGGGTGCTTGCCGCTTCCGCACTTGCCGCTTCTTCTCTGCATGTATGAGGTCTTTTTTCCGCACATCGGCAACTGTCTTCGTGATTAGATCGCGCCATGCACCACGATCAACCGCCTTCGTTTCCCATGATCTGCAATCAATATTAGAACGCGAGAGGCTTACTTTAATCATGTCCTGGTAACGTAACTTGGGTTTCCCCAAGTGCCGCTTCCCAATAGTCAGCTAACCGTATAAGAGTTGTTTCGGTATCCGCGTCGAATCCATACGGATCACATGACCGAGCCACCTCAGGTGTCTCAGCAAAAGTATGCAGTCCATTGCCTACATCCCACTTTGTCGCAACAATTCCGTTTTCGCAACTCAGTCGCCCCAACCGATGCGCAAGATTCGTTGCAGACACTGCTGATGGAACCGCTCGAGATATCGCACATCCCGACGGTACGTCGTCCACGTTTCACTGCCGTATAGAAGAACGGACAGCACCATGGATTTGTACACCATCAGCTTCGTGCCAATGCTAAGCTGATGGTTGTTCCACACTCGGTACTCAAGCTTCCCGAATGCCGCCGCTGCCTTCGACACGCGAATACGCAACTCACTGTGTAGCTGCTGATCAGTCGACATCACACTCCCAAGGCAGCAGAAGCGGAAGGGGGTTTCCAATACTTCAGCAACAATGCTGATTCGCGGCAATATTGAAGATTACAGCTCCGGGGAAAGCCGAAAGAGACAGACAGTTTTGCTTGTGTTGATGGTGAGCCCGAATGTGGCCGCTGTCGAAGCCAGAGCACTAGTCATGTGCTGCAACTCATCCACGCTGTGTGAAAACAACGCACAGTCGTCAGCAAACAGAAACATACGAATAGTTGTCTCACAGACACAGTTCTCGCAGCGAAACGACGGATGTTCAGCAACCCACCATTAATACGGTGCTCCACACGAGCACCGTAAGCACAAGCCGCATCAAAAAGCACAGGACAACATTGCATGAAGATATATAATAAACAAGGCAGGAGCAAAGACACAGCCTTGCTTTACACTAGAGACAACTGCGAAGTCATCCGAGGTCTCTCCACTCAGCTGCACCCTCGCTCGCATACCACTGTGCAGACATTCAATTCAAATTACTAACTCACGCGGGCAACCAAACTTACCCAACACCAGCCACAATGCCTCGCGGTTCAGCGTATCAAATGCCTTGGTGAAATCAACAAAAAGCGAGTACAACGGCTGGTGTCGTTCTCTGCACTTCTCCTGCAACTGACGAGCCGCAAACACCATATCTATAGTGCTACGACTCGAACGGAATCCAGATTGCTCTTTTGCCACGTTCGGTTCCACAACCTGACTGACGAGGCGGTTGAGCAAGATTCGGGCATTATATATATATATATATATATATATATATATATATATATATATATATGGTTGGCGGCATCCGGTTTCGGATTTGCCTGTCACTGTGTCAAGCCACAAGACGCCTCCGCCTACGGATGGACCATGGATGGCTTGCGCTACACCACCCACAGCTCCAAGCACACACCCCATATCCAGTGTAAAGCCGAAGGAATAAGACCGGGAGGCATGCGGATGGGAACCACGTTTCATCAACGGAGCCGGCCCACACTCCTTCACAGGCAAACACAAGCACGCTGTATTTGGGGAATCAAGCGCACACAAGGCGGTGGCTGGACCGTAGTCCGCTCCACACGGAATGCATGGAACCGCTCTTTGAGCCTAGCACGGCCACAAGAACCGTGCACCCCGTCCCTTCTGGCAACGACCAACTGTCTCCTGGAGCCAGTATGGACGAGGTAGTGGGTAATAGACAGGTAGGCACCTTGTCAACATGCACATCAAGCGCAGACACACCGGGGATATGAAGCAACAGTCATTCACTTGAAACGACAAGTTGAAATAAAATAAATCCAATAAATCCAATGGCATAACTCTTCCCTAAATTACCAAATGAAGTAAGTTGGTAAACAACAAATCCGTGATAAGTAAGAAATGTCCACAAGTTACTTAAAAATGCTACGAACGCAAGAAAATTACCGAAGATAAGCGCAATGAGTGTAAGCAATGTGGCCAGTTAAAAGAACATTATTCAGGGAGGCAGAACAAACCAAATAAAGCGGAATGAAATTTATGCAGCTTAAAAAGACCTAGTTTAAGTGTAAGTTGGTTTAGCCCAACTGCGGTGAAGAAGCATCAAGAATGCAAAATCAGCCTCAGCATGGGGCACTGTATATATATATATATATAGATATATATTTATATATATATATACACTGAATGCTATGCTCGATTTAGTTTGCGTCCAGTGAAGATATCTCTTTTATGGTTATGGTGAAATCCAGCTTTCTAAGGGGATGGAATAGCCTAGGCAACATCTGGAAAGTTATCCGACGCCATAAACCGTACGTACTACACTGCAAGCTTACGGCTAAGATTTCCTTCAACACCAATCGTAAGGCCTCAACTCACGGACAGACTTCTTCGGGCAAGTATTTCTTTCTGTGTATACTCCTTTACTTGTTCATGTCCAGTAACTTATATGGGAAGAAAATGCAAGAGACTGTCTGAGAAAATCAGTGAGCATTGCCCGAGTTGGCTGTGTACAGGTGGAACTAAAGCAGTGACAAGTGCCGTGTTGAGACTACTAGTTGATTTTAACCACTAGATCGATGGGCACCAAAGTTTTTAGCCAATTTACCGCTTCTCTGTATACTACACACGAGCGGTAAGATGTCGCCTAGTAGCAACAGCCGAAGCGATCGCCATCAGTCTCTAGAACACAGACGTATGTGCAAAAACAATCGGTTCAGATTCTCTCTCTTCCCTGACCCCCTATTACAACAACCCCTGCTTAGAAACGTGTAACTGACATGTTATTGACCATTTGCGAACCAAGCACTTGACCTTCTCATTTAACTGACCTAGAACTTTTAATTGTACCCTTTGAACTTTACTCGTCACTGATGTTTTAATTCATTTTATTCTTATTAGTTGTGATGTACCAGCCTGACGAGATCCACTGAAGACGAGCTTGTTCGTTGACACTTGTACTGATGTCTACACCTGAGATATTTGCATACTTAAAAGCAACTTTATGAAATTTTCTCATTAGAGCATAATAACTGGATCTTAGACACGTGCGAATAATGTCCCACCTACGATGTGTATTTAATATTGCCTTCCCAAAAACACTGCACTCCACTCATGGTATTGCGTTTGCTTTAATCTCATCAGGTAAAGGTAGCAGGCTTTCCGAGCTATGGCCTTTGTGATATCAGCCAAAACCGGAATTCTAATTCGTTTAATCGTGGCGAATAAAGCTTGTCACAATGGTTGAAGTCTGACTGAAGGAATCATTTTGATTCACCACTTTGAAATGTATACTTTACTTTCTGTATTCCAAGGTTCCCTACTAAAAGCAAACGAAACAGTTGCAGTAAATCAAACCTCCGGTTTTACTCACGAGATGGAATCAGCTGAAAAATAGCTTGCTGGAATGCATGTTTTAATTTTGTTCTTACGCGCTTAAACGTAAAAAGTACTTTTACCAGTTCGCCAATTTTGGCCGCAGAGCAATCATGCTAAATAACCCTTAAATACGGTAAACCGAAATCTGTAGTTGCGCGTGTAAGCGAACTCTTGACGAAATTAAGCATTATTAATATATGCCACTTCTGCTTTTGGGGCTTGATCCAAATTGTGCAAAAAACCAAAGCCATAAACAAGATATCATATTTTACCACAGAATATGTTCAGCTAACTCTATTTCGTCTAACAGAGTAGTCGCTTAGATTAAAGGGACCTGTTCTGTCAGTCAAGCTAACTAAAATAGCCATGCTAAACATTACATATATCTGGACATGGCGACGTGAGCATTAGATACCCACTAGATACCCATTTCTAGAAAGACACCGCCTTCATAAGTAAGCAATATTTTCCCGATATTTTTCGTTCGTATTAAAAAGTTACATTGTTTATCCTTCTAGTTTTTATTTAAGGAAATGCTGGTTTGCTTTTCAAATTCATGGATTGGTAACAGGTGATAAAAGCCATTACAAGCTTACAATTCGGTTGTAATAAATTAACAGAATACAATATCTCAAACCTGCACCGCATGCCAAAAACAGTATTCCGGCAAGTGCAAATGGTAAATCACTTACGATCTTTAACTTTTCCTTTGCCGCATGTTGAAGTTCAAATGAATGCATCAGCAGCTGATCGAGTGTTCTATACGGCTAGACGAAAAGTACCAAACAAAACAGCATTTTGCGAAAACGGAAAAATTCTGTAAGTTCGCCCGCGCGATAATAAATGTGAGCATCGACACCACTGTTTTTGCAACTAGTAGGGAATAAAATAGTTATTGGATTTATTTTTTCTGCTCGGTTCCATTTATTACGCCTAAGTATAAGTCGCGCTTCTATGAACACGTTTGTGTCTCCAAGCTTCAACATCAGTTTATCGATTACCCTAGAAAAGTTTTAAACCACCGCTTACTTTTACCGAGACACGTAGTTACAGGCTGTAAATAGACCGCTGCAGTACAAGAAAATACCTATAGGCCAAGCGTAACCATATTAAATAATTCATTAAATACTCATAGTAGCTGATCCGTTTTGCGACATTTAATAGTTCCTTAAGATTTGTTGGTTCTACTTGGAATAAATGGAAGTTTGGAATGTAAAGGTATATAGGACACCATGAATTCTCAGTAATAAGGCTGCACACAGATGTAAACACGAAGGAAGCAGGTATCCATGTTTGTGTTAGACATTTAAGTAGATGTATTTTGTTTAAAGTCTCATTGCTCAAAATAGTTGTTCTGCTAGTTCAAAACCGTTTTGGTGAAAAGTTAACGCAAGACTAGTTGTTTTACTAGCGAATCATTCCAATGATATTTTTGTATTCTTTACACCTACCAAAGAAATAAATGAAGTGATCTTCGTTGCACCGTGGGATGACTGAACGCGTGAAATTTTTGAAATTAATATTATTTAGAACACTGTGCTCGCCGTCAGCCTCAATTAATTGAACACCTTTTCTGATGTGGCGGGTTGGACCTGTTACTGGGACCTCAAAAGAGAACTGCAAGTTCAATAAGAACGACAGTTGATGAAAGTTGATTCCTCTATTAATAGTTTTGAATAGACTTTCTGACAAGTAGAATTTGATACCGTCATTGTGTGCATGAAGAAACGGCACTTCAAACAAAACAACAGGGACAGATTGGATATGGTAAAATATGCCAGCTACATATAGAATGAATGGTGGTTGCATTTGGGGAGCGAAGAGCTGAATTCGTTAGTCAAGTTATCGATAACTAATTCAGCAATATTCAAGATAATCCATGAGTAATCACTAAACAGTAGTCTATCTAAGTGTGATAACGCAGGAGGGATACCAAACTTTATTCTAAGCATATTAGTCTTTATCTTGATAGTTAAACGGTTTGCTTTTGAAAGTTCCCATTCACAAGTTTTCGATGATAATAGATTTTATTTTAGAATTAGCTATTCGGCCGACTAGCATTGATTAATGTCAACATGAATCAATTGCAGGTAACAGGGATGGAAACAAACATGTCGGCTCCCTTCACTCTCACACATTTCAGTCAATCCACACAGAAGGGGACATGTTAGAGAAGTGGGACACGGTAACAGGTGGAAATTCTTAAACATTCGATTAAAACTGGTCCTAACTGAATTGCTTGTGCTTTCAGCTATATAAACTGCAAGATTAGCTGATGCGAGTTAAAAGTTAACCTGTTGCAAACTGTCAGTCTCAGTACAATTTGCTCGCTTTCAACCCTTGTTTTATTAAATGCAGGTGCGACGTTCAAGACAAGCATTCAATACGTGGCGCTACACAATCTAACATTCTTAAGTGACCATAAAATTCTCTAAACTGGTGGGTGGCACGGGGTAGCAGTGCAAATGCTTCCTCTTGTATCTTCTGCCTTTCAACTAGCCTATACTAATGATATCAGTAGTATCATATTTAGCACGAGAGCATGGCCAAATTAATTGGCGTAATCATTATGCAGAAAA
>CALYDF020006206.1:0-13643 GCA_944474145.2 Dicrocoelium dendriticum
GTGGTGCTTGGGATCATTCGTTGAGCGAGCGCATTAAGGTACTGGAGCATTGGAATCAGTCGGTTGACCAACGGGGGTAAGAACTTGGGATCTGTTAACGATAGGCTCAACATAAGCGGGTTTAAGACGGTCAGTACTCACAGATTCTTTCGATCCATTCCTTCCCAGGATGAAGTACTTAGGCTTCCATGACCACTTTGCAAGGACTTTCATAAGGGGGTCTTAACGACTTGCGAACTGCATCAGTGCGAACGAAAACAAAAGGACAAGTGTGTTAGTCCAGATGAATTCGTTGTTCACGAGCGGTGAAGCGAGTAGACGTAGGTTGAATTGTTCAGAAGTGTTGTTTAAGATGTTCGGCGTAAGATACAGGATCCATTTTATCAGTGACTCGGGAATCCAAAATCATCTCACCTGGAAGTCTGAGAGTGGTGTCGAAAACGAGTTCGGCAGCATTGCGTCCAATAACCGCTTTGAGGGTATTACGGCTGGAATGCGTTCAGACCAAGGTGGGTCAGGTGAATTAGCTTTGATGGTGGCTTTAAACGGTCGACGGAAACGCTCGACAAGGCCATTCGAAGCGGGATGATAAGGAGTTGTCCGAACATGGGTACAACCCAACAGACGATTCAAGTCACGGAACAACATGGCACTAAACCGAGATCCTCGATCTGTAGTGATCGTAGATGGTACACCGAAGAAGGAAATCCATGAGTCGAAAAATGCACTGGCTGCAGTTGCTGAAGATGTGTCACTTAAAGGAATGGCATGCGGCCAACGAGTAAAACGGTCAACACAAGTCAGAAGGAAAGTGAAATTGTTCGATGGAGGAAGCGGTCCGACTATGTATATAGGTGGACATGTCTAAAACGCGCCTCAAGTAGCGAGAATGTTCCAGGGGCAGAGATAGTGTGTCAGTGTACTTTGCTGCTCTGGCAGCTGAGACAGTATTTAGGCCATTGACAGATATCGGAGCGCATACTAGGCCAGACGTTACGATCAGTAATCAACTTGACAGTAGATCGAATGCTAGGATGCGATAGTCCATGAAAATGGTCAAAGACGGTTCGCCGGAAAGACTGGGGAACAAACGGTCTTGGCTTACCTGTAGAGATGTCGCAGTCAATCCTTACGTCCGAGTTTAACTTAGGTAATTTCAAGAATTTCAACGTGGTATTCGATCGAAGCTGAGCGAGTTCAGGATCGTTGTTCTGGACAACAAACATTTCCTCAAGATCTATTGGAGAGGACAAAAGTTGACGTATGTGAGCATGTGAAAGTGCATCAGCGACAACATTATTTGGACTGTCGAGGTAGCGAATATCGACAGGGAATTGTGAGAGGTAATCCAGGTGTCTTGTCTCTCTCGGAGAATAGCGGTCGGAAGCTGCACGAAAAGCGTAGATCAAAGGCTTGTGGTCCGTTAGGATTGTAAAACTTGACGAAAGTGTTTAGCGACAAAGTAGATCGCGAGAAGTTCGCTACCGAAAGTGCTATATCTTGTCTTTGCTGGCTGTAGCTTCCGAGAAAAGGAAGACAGCAGCTGAATCTCATTGCCGATTAGTTGTTGTGGTACAACACTGACAGCGGATTGTGGGGAATCAGTCTTGAGAACGAGAGTAGCTTTCTCGTCCTTGTCCAAGTAGCTCGGGGATGTGACCTGGCTCAACTTCTGCTTGATGGCAACAAACGCTGTTTCTGCTTCTGACGTAATGGTGAACTTCCTTGGATCACCTTTAAGTAAATCAGTCCAAGGTTGAAGAACGGCGGCACAATTGTCTATAAATCTTCCGTTATAATTAACCATACCCATGAATCGGCGCAGGCTTTTAACGGATTGAAGCAGTGCACAGTCCGTGGGAATGTTCACTGGCTCCCAATGAGTATCAGTGAGTTTGACAATGTCAGCCATCTGAATTAGTTTATGGTGTAGAATGTGATCAGTTATAGATATTGAGTTGATTCAAAGCAGTTTCAGTACTTCATCTGTAACCCCACTGATATGTTCTCGGTTATTCACCGCACAATTTTAGCGCACTGTTGGTTGTGTCGCCGAACATGAAATTTGCAATTCGGCCATGTAAACTGCTGCACATACTTGTTTTGTTATTTCTCTTCAACACACTGTTAATGTAGCAAAACGTGAAATATCATATTTGATCTTGCAGTTCCCTGCGTTTCACACAGTAGAGAGCTAAACTGTATCTATGGCTACGAGGAATCCTTAGCCAACGCTTTCGCTCTGGCCTAGGTTATAGTTTTTAAGTATTCCCTTTCAAATACCTCAATATCAATTTGGGCCTCGACTTTGAAAACAAACAAAGTGCAGTGGAATGTCTTAAGCCTTTTCATTACATGAATTTATTAGCTGCAAGACTTTCAAACTAAACTAGTTGCATGGCAGAAGAAGTCGTAGGACATCAAGTCACTTGAGAGTTTGCCTGTCATCCGGTGTTTTTAGAAAGAAATTGGCTAGCGGGAACAGTCATATAAAAGACTAATCTAGAAATACTCGCACGTTCAACTAAATGAGGTTTAAGACGGAATGCAGCCCTGAAACGTAACAACTGCAATATGTACTTCTGTGGCTTGAGTTGCGACGGTTTCTGATACCAGGCGAAAACACTGTTTCGCCTCCTTAAATCGTTTACCAACTGAGTACTTGCCTTGCGGATCACCAATAGGCTCCACTTTACCATTTTCGTCACCACATCCCGTACTGAGATTGGATCATTTTCTCTACTACTGGTTTCCTTGAAAGAGACCAGATTCTCCCTATCAGTCGAGATTCGAGCAACGGTTGTGTGCTATCGCCCTCTTAAACAGACAGAATAGACGATCACAAGCTTAACTGCTGACGCAATTACAGTAGTTACCTAGCGTTTTCAATGCGCGCAGCGGATTTGATAGAGATGAATAATTTCTGCTCCCATAAATCGACCTGTGACAAGACCAGCTTCGGCGTTCCTAACCATTCAAGTTTATGGAGCATACCTAAATTTTTCAGACAAATGCTACTCCACTGTTCAAAGGTATACGTAACACATTCACCCTGAGGCAAAAATGCGACCATCGTCAGGATCCACTAATGTTAGCTTCTGGGGTCTAAAATAACTGCGATACATTCGTCTTCGCTTGGATCTGATCATCCAGTTTGACCTGGAGAACCTCCTGGCTTGCAACTCCATCGATTGAAATCAATTCAGTGGTCGTTCAAACATGGTGGGAGAATCTTTGTCTATTTTTACCTATCAGGGCGGATCGATGCCATTCCGATAGAACCAGATTAATCATATTTCAAATTAGCGGAGAATACCTACTAAGTTGTGTTAGCGAAACTCAACATTAGGCGAAATTAGGTTTGGCCACAACGCCTCGCTTCTGAACCAATAAACCATGATGATTATCCGAGCTGAATAAATTGTGTTCCAACAAGTTCTCTGTCGTTTGATTTTACCGTTGGATTGGGAGGTTTTGTGAACAGCTTGATTGCAATAAGCGGAATCGCACGCATCAAGCAGATCTTAACAGTACCTGTCCAAAGTACGTGGTAAACTGGTCAAGTTAACACGCACAGCGCTACGTTCGCCCTAACGTATATGTTTTTCAGAGTTTCGTTAGAAGCTACCATTGGTACGGCATAGGCCACTTCTGTATGAACCGATAGTATTACCCTCGAATGCACTATCGAGCGGTTACCAGACGTGTTGTTGTCACTTAGCGTACAGGGCCAATTAGAGAACCTAGGCGCCCCGAGGTAGCTTCTGAATTCTAAACCTACAAAATGGATATATATATATAGTCCATGATACTGGCCAGTGTGTCGCCCGCCTGCTTCACTTGAAATCATGCTAGCTGACTCTTCGGTGGATTGCGGGTTAATGCTGTCGCAGTCATTCAGCATTTCATGAGCTCACATTTCATCAGTGGTCCGAGGAGTGTACAACTCGCTCATTCGTCAGACAGACCGGTTTGCCCACACGTGCTTGGGTGGCGCACCGTATTGCAAATATTTAGAGACAGGGATCCCAAAGAAGGCAGGGTTTGTGAAAGACAATTTATCAACAACACAGGAAATACTTTCTTCTCCTTATTGTGGATAAATGTGACATTGTATCTGTCGCGTAGACTGTGAGATGAACCAATACAACATATCTCAAAATTGAACATGATGAATAGTTCTAACGAAGAAGGTCCTAATGGACAAAACTCAGATGAAAACTCAGTGACAGGTTTGATTCCGCTTCTCACTGTATCGTACAATCCATCGGATGAAAATGGAATGGCAACATCTTGTTCGGCATACAACTTGTATGATCTGAACGACGACCAGGACCGACAGCTCATGTGAAACACAAAATATCTGATGGCGTACAGATTCGATTGAATGGGATGATAACATTTGAACATGGACACAGACTGAATAGACCACAGCAGTGGATGAAAGGTGTGGTTTGCATGCGCAATGTCAGACGCCTGATGATCGAGGCTGCCAGCTCCTCATTCCGGTTTACTGACAGATTGGGACGCAGTCAGTGGGAGAGTAGAGGTAGAAGAGTTAGTGGTTCTCGGCGTGGACGTACACCCAGACATATCGTCTAGATCGCTTGTATGAATAATTTCGCCAGAACTTCCGTTCGCACTTGGTACGGCCTCCATTGGAGCATTGTCGAACAGTGGATTCTGTACTTCCGGCACTTCATTCTTATAGATAAAACAAAAGAAAAATGACATAACCCTATATGCATGTGGAATATTGAGTAACCTGTACTAGCAGGAGGACAATAGCACGGTACTAAACCCACTTGAACTCAGTTAAGCGTAAGAGTGAAGGAGCAATTTAAAGACATTGCTCTGCTCACGACTCACGAATATTTGAGACTGTCTCTCTGAGTTGTGCTCAATGCTGACATCTTGTTGACGTTTGGCTAGGGTTTTTGTTAGGTCTTTGATGAGGCTATGTCGGATCCGGGGATTGCTTCATGTACCCATCATGATACGCGTAGTCACAAAAATTAGCGACTACATCGATTGGTTGTTAGAAGGGATGCAAGTGTCATCGCGTTCCTGGCGGCTTCAGCAGACAAGCAAGAAGGGGTCTGGTAGACTACACTACCAAGCGTGAATTGAAATGAGCCCACCATCCAAAATCCGCCAACTACTCGCACACGTGCACTCATGTAAGCTACAGTCACTTGGGAACGGCTGAGATTGCAGTGGCATGACTTTTACATAATAAACGGACATGAGTAACAGTCGGTTAAGTCAAGGAGACAGATCAATCATCCATTCTTATCAAATGTGTTGGGACAAGAGCTTTTGGGCATTATACTTGGGCATAGGTTCCTTAGATACTTATACAGCAATCAGTTTGCAAGCACTGATAGTTGGAGATCATCGACTGATGGAAGTGTCATCGTGAAAGGGGCATCGCATAGCTGTGTGTGAAAGACCCTCCCGACCGGAGACTAATTAGTTCGAAGATGACTGATTTTCGTATTTAGAAACGAATCATCAGCGCAACGAATTGGTCTCGCCTAACTAGACAAATTGAATGGCTGATCGATGGGTCAGCTGTACCTAACTATCGCTAATAATGCGAGCCGGGTTGATTGACGTGTACTAGTGCTATATAGACCGAATATGATGCGCGTGTGTAGTAACAAAATTCGCATGTCCAAGTACACCTTTAAAATTCGCATGTGTTTATACAAACAGATTTCAGTACCCACTTCTTATAAGACAGGGGAGCAGTATTAACATCATAGCACAATCCAATGGTTCAGCCTCCACATATGATTTTGGTCCTCGTATGTTGTGGAAAAATAGAATCATATGGGTAAAATTATCAAGGCCAGATAGGTCTCGTGGGATTGGTTATGTGAATTACCTAAGTGCAAAAATTTACACTAAAGTGAAACGCGTATCTGTGCACTTGCCATACCATCTTCGTTAACAAACATTTATACCCGCTTAACACGATTTCGTGGGTTGGTGAGCACAGTGTGTGTCTACTTCTTGTTGTCACTCAATGAACAGAAAGCACATTAACTAATGCAGGTTGTGTCATTTGCTGTTAATTGGTTTCTTAAAAATGGGTAAGTTGAGCGCAGAAATGAAAAAAGTCGGAAAAGCTTTCCACGATTGACATATTCGAGGAGAAAAATAGTTCGGGTGGCATATCAACCGACTGTATTGGCTGGCCAGTTTCAGCTGGTGGCCCTCAACTTTGTGTCGCGATTATGTTTCAGGAAATGGAGGCAAACGTTACCGTAGTTTTTCTGCATCAGATACTCCAGAATGAGGTCGCACCGCAGACGGAGATAACTTCCGCTGTACATTTCCAGGGCTTTCAGTCGCAGGTAGTATGACAGATTGAATAATCCTTTCACATTTATGGTTGACCTTCATTGTCGGGTCTCCAGTGCAACCAGGTCGCGTTTTATCCAGGGTTGCCAGGCCTGGATGGCATATTCTACCAAGACCTCACATATGGGTTGAGCATCTGATGGCGGATGGAGATGTCAACCACCCGAACGCCCTCCATAAGAGGGCAACCTGCTGGTTCGTGGTTTTGGACGCCTTCAAAGACTGCGCCGAACAGCCGATGTTGTCTAACCATCGCAAGGTCGTGCTCTTGTGAGGCGGTTTTTAACATGTCGTCTCCAAGCTTATATACCTAAGTAGGCTTGTGGCGCACATAAACTGCATTGCGCTGAACGTATGTAAATTCGCAGGGAGTTTCACTAGAGGTCAGTGCGTTATACTTTAAGCGGAACACGAGGGTAAAATGGCAACCATTGACATTCCCGAATTCTCAGCGAACTGTTCGACAACACCCTATGTGAACCAAACTGTCAAACAAAGTGTAAAGTAGAGTGAACGCAGGTGAATCGATAAAGAATCAATCCGGAAGGTTCGTCTGATTGGTCCTCTACTATTAGCCTCAGGTATTTCCCACAGTAATTGACAAGAAGCACAAGTTGGTGGAGACCGTGGAAACCGATCGAAAACCATCGAGCCTGCAGATGACAGAGTGCCTATATGTCAAAATTGCCTTAGTGTGGTATATATGCTTTGGTTTGAACTTTCAAAATCTTTCCTCCGGTTTTATGAATACCATTAGGGTTCATCTGCGCCAGTTTGATAAGTGTGTGTAAGTACGTTTATCAGTGACTTGTGCCACTCTCAAATGATCGGCTTGCTGACGTCGTCATCGAGTTTACGGATTATTTGTATACGACCGAAATTCGTGAAATGTTGTCAACGTGTGAATGTTATTCTTCTTAGGGCCATTTTATTGTGTTATCCTTACAAGTGCTGATCGCATAGCCTGTACAGTCTGCTACACCTAGTAGTCTGTTCGCTACACACGAGACCGCAAGCTTCAGTCAACCAGGAGTTGTGAAGAACCCGGCAACGCACGCATCGCTTGCTGCCAAGCAAACACCGGTAACCTTTGTGCCCGGACTAGAGAAAACAAAACTGCCGCAGCACGGATGGCACACACCAGTGCCGTTCACAAATTCAACAAAAATACCGGATACTAAGCCTCCAAATCCAAAACCAGTAGCCAACAGGCGCAACCATGGTGCCTTAAACCTTGTGTGCACAAATGTCCCCGAATCCATATCTAATACAATTAAGGGTACGTTGACGGACAACCGAAATTAATGGGGTTCCATCCGTACGTCTATCGGTGTCTATGCTAATCACACGACATTAAAAAGAATCTTGCGTCACGCAAACGCGTTGCACTACGGTGAACCCCGGTTACTTCGGGTAACAATAAACTCGGCGGACGAGACTGAGGCCGTTCTGCTGTCTGCGAATCGTCTCCGCAACGACTCAAATGGAGTGCGCATACTACCTGAAATCCCGTGGAAAGAAAGTTCAGTGGATCCCAATAACGAATGGAGGTACAGAAAAGTCAAGATAAGAACACAGTGATTGCTCACGGTGTTCCTGAGCTTACAGATGCCTCTTCCGACGATGTTCAGATACACGACCGCGAGAAATGGCACTACATCCGGGAGGCTCTTTCTCTCGAAAATGTCGTGGCCACCTCGTTGGCAAGGATCGCCATATCACCAAACTATAAGGGGTGCGGTCCCATGCTGTTAAAACTTGTGTTACAATCAGAACTAATGGCACAAACCCAACTAGAGAAATGAACTAAATTCCGTTGCAGATTGCCAACAGAAATTCGTCTGAAAGCAGCAGGAACACCAGCACCTTCTAATGACAATTCAGTAGAGACACAACTCTCAATGAAAACGCCAACTGCAGGAACCCACCCGGGGACGGTTTCAAGAGTAGCCATAATATCCGGAGGGACACAGCAGAGCATCAGCCAACACCGGAATACGAAGCGTCTGATAGTTGACTACATACCAAATTCGTCTCGAGAGTCTGCAACCCATCCAAAAAACGATTAGTCGCGTAACTTCACTTGCTTCATCCATCCAATCTAACACACTTATGGTCTCCGAGAAGCTCTCATGCATGTACACAAATGCCCACGATCTACTCAGCAAATTAGCTGAAATAAGACTTCGACACGCGTCTGCAGCTTGGGACCTCATCGCTGTCACCGCAACCTGGTTGTGCTGTGAGATAACGGATGCTGAAATCGCGCTAACATGCATGTCCGTTGTCCGGAAGGATCGAGCCAGCAAAGCTGGTGGGGTAGCCCACTACTTTTGTAGAAACATGCAATGCGAACCCATAAATGATTCGGAAACCGACGTACCTGATGCCATTTGGTGTAATTTCCGGCTGAGAGGGAACGATCTTGGCCTATTGGTTGTTGTTTACCACTTACCAGTCCTGATATCGACCGCAACTTGATGGCTGCGTTGAGGTAGGTGGTAAACAGGAAGTACAGTCACATTCTAGTCCTCGGCGAGTTCAACTTACATACTCTAGATACCCAGGCCACACCAGGAGAGCAATTCAACGTAGACTTGCAAGATCTGGTTTCAGATTTCCCGCTTTATGGCTACGTCACAACGACCACCAGGTTCAGGGGAACTAACAGGCCATCTATATTGGACCGAATAATCACCGATGAAGAACTGATGGTAGAGAGAGAGTGATAACCGATACTCCTTTGGGCCATAGTGATCATGCGACGCTATTGTTTCATTACATGTGCTGCGCGGATTATCCTAAAGAGCACGCCGAGGAATATCATGTCGGAACCAACTATGACGACCTGTCCAACCACATTGATGCGACCAGCTGGTCGTTCTAAGCTGAATTAACCCCTGAGGTGGCCTGCGGAGAATTCGTCAACATGTTTACCAAGCTCGTGGCAAGGACATCTGAAACCAAACACTGAAGTCTTTCGTAAACAGCAGGACACGTAAATGCATGGCATTAAGGGACTTGGCATGGCACACCTACATAGCCTCCCCGAACGACCATACCTGGGATGTCTACACAATACAAAAGGAACCACTGTGTCAACCTCGTCCGGGAGGATAAACTGAAGAAGCAACAAGGTCTAGTGGAAACGTTTTGCTCCAATCCCAATCTGCTATACAGACATGTAAAGAATTTGCGCCGCGTTATGTGCGGTATTCCTGCTCTGCACATAGCATGCGGGTTAGCCCAAACCGCACAAGAGGCGGTCAATATTCTTGGACAACCATTTGGCCGTACCTTCCAAAGCGTGCAGTCATCATACATCCTGCCTTAGCAAATAATGTCGCCATCAGTGCTTAATCACATATCGTTCACCTTCGCAGCTGTACTGAAGAGGCTGATTTCTCTGCGCGAGTTCAGCTTCCCGGGTGCGGACGGCATTCGCCCGAAGGCGTTGAAAGTTGTTGCCATGAGTTTGGTGGCGCCACTAGTAGTTTTCTTTCAACGATGACTGAACGAGATGCACGTTCCCACGATGTAGAAGCACGGAATCATTACGCCAATCTACAAAAGTGGCAGCCGTGCTGAACCAGCAAATTATCGCCCGATAACACTATTTCCTGTGATCTCCAAGGTCAAGGAGTCCATTGTAGTGAGGCTTTGATGGGGCACCTAGAGAACAGCCAAATTCTCGTTCCGGTGCATCACGGATTTTGTCAAAATCGGTCCTGTACCACTAATCTGTTGATTGCTCGTGCAAGCTGGACGGAATCTGTGGACGCTGATGTAGGAATCGACGTGGCCTACTTGGCTTTCTCAAAGGCATTCGACCGTCTAGACCATCAAATTCTACTCCACAAACTCCAGAAATATGGAATCGGCGATGCTGTTCTGGGCTGGATAGGAGACTTTCTCGTGCAACGTCACTTGGATGTGAGGGTTCGAAGCAACCTGTCAGAATCCATCGAAGTTCAGTGCGGCGTACCTAAGGGCTCGGTACTTGGACTCCTCCTGTTCCTGATTTTCATAAATGCTCTCGCCAGCGTGCTGTCTTCCAACTGTTTGATATTTGCTGATGATCTATTGGTATGACGTACTATAGCTGCAGTGGAGGATCACACGGTGTTACAGGAGGACCTGGACAACGCGTACACATGGTCCATCGAGAACATGCTGCATTGCAACGTCAGCAAGTGCAAAGTTCTCAGCATACGGCACAAGAGCACGTACAAGTACCGCCTAGGACCACACATTCTACAGCGGGCTTCTCACGAGTGAGATCTCGGCGTGCTAGTTCAAGATGACCTCGGTTATTTGATGCGGACAGAAAAGGCAGCAAAGAAAGCAAACCAGTACCTCGGCCTTCGTCGCAGAGGTTTCGGGAACTTTGACCCTTCAGTCTTTCCAAAAATGCTTAGTGCGTACGTGAGGCCGCACGCGGAATACGCTATTCAAGCGTGGCAACCCTGGCTCAAACACCATCTCACCGCGCTCGATACTGCACAACGTAGGGCAACGAAGAGCGTCAGAGGTTTGACCAGCCTCCCCTACCCACTCAGGCTGAAAGCCCTCAAAATATACAGTGGATGTTATCGACGTCTAAGGGGCGAGCTCATAATGGTGTACCAGATTCTGAGAAACCCCAACCACCCATGCCATTCCCTTCTAATACTCAGTCAAAACACCTCGCTAAGAGGTCACCAGTTTAAGTTAGTCACGTAGTACAGCCGCCTGGAATGTCGGCGAAACCATTTCTTCCTTCTAGTGTCACAGCCTTGGAACGCTCTCCCGGAGCATGTATTTAATGCACCCACCCCATCCCTTTTCAAAAAACGACTTGAGGATACCCTGTCACATTTACACTACGTGCTATAGCTCATGACCACCAGATGCTGGCACTAATGCACAACAGACAGTGGATAGTGCCATAATCCTACTCGAGAACGAGTCACTCCAAAGCCCTTGCACAACATTTGCTAAACGATACTACTGTAGAAACTGGATTTCGGTATCTTGTCGACCCAAGATAGCTGCACACCAGTAAGAGTTGACTTTGGTATTTTTGTTAATTTTTTCTCTCCTATTACGTGATCAATCATCACTCCCCTTATGGCTTTGTGTGCGCACGTTCTTATTACAAACTCCTTTTACACGGCAGTGCAGTTAAATCTATGGTCGTCCGAACCGACGATTCCATTATCCCTTGGTCTATCTTTTCTCACTCTAACCATCCTACGGGACATGTCAAACACCTGCTTATTTTACCCGTTTTAAATTATTGTTCAGCATTGTTCATTATTCAAATCCCACGCCATAAATTGTCTTAAAACTTTCTTTAGTTGGAATGATAGACCGAATAGTTTGCTTGGTCGTCTTCTAACAGTGTGCTACAACAGTATTTCTAGACATGGGGAGTTAACAAAACCGCTTAACAAAATGACATAAACTCATAATTTCTTCAAAGTATCTGACTGAAGCAGATGTGTAAATATGTTGTGTTCATGCGCTCCACTTCATCGTGTTGTGCTGTGTTGGCCTGAACACTGTTAATTCAGTTGCACACAAGACGAGCGGTGGACTTGACTGATATTAAATGGGATGTAGCCAGACTTGCGATGATATGGTGCCAAATATGGAAGGAAAAGCGCACTGTAGACAGCAGCAGCTGCAGCTCACTAAATGTAAGTGTCGCATCCACACTAGAACAAACCTGGCGCACCACCTATTTTCTTGTTACAACTCCGTAAACTGAGCGCAAATGCGGACAGTAGAGTAACATGTCCAGGTAGCAAGTCAGTTACTTATTTATCAGTTTGAGGTGACCCGAAGTTAGTAGCATAAAATGAGGATAAATTTTCCTCAGTAATCCCTTCTGCACACTAAACGAATTCATTAGTTCGAATATTAAGTTAAGCCATCTTTTCAGAGATTGGCTGGCATCTGTTCCACCAGCATAGCGGCACACGAGAAAGCCAGGAGGGAACGCCGAAATCGGAGTGCCCAGATGAGTAAGTTTGCCTTACAGTCAAATAAACCTGTTTGATAAGTAAGCAAACGTATCTTTCGACGATATGTATCTCCTGGTCTGTTATTCGATGACACATATCAGATGAATAAATTAACGATTAGTAGCAGCACGCTGCATTGTGTTCGTGTTGAAACGGCACTGCTCTGCTTTTGGATCTGCCATTCGCAATTCTTGACGCACATTACTGTGGGTGCACTTATCGGACTCGGATTTATCAGCCTTATCCAGTAGAGCTATCACTGCAGTATTATTTACCACACAGCAGCGTTGCATCCGGTACTGAAACCTCAGTAGAATTTGCACCGATAGCCAGGCGTGTCTTAAACTTATTTTCGAGTGCATCCCATCATTTGTACCATCCTTCGACAGAGTGCTCTTAGTGCTGTCCAACGATTTCCTTGCTACAACAATCAGACACTCCCCTGGAAAGCTGTAGCTCCTTCAGTAGCTAACATCCTAACACTCCAAATTAGCGTGAATTCTACCATAACCGTCAAAACACAACATTCCACCACGTCTGACACGGCCCAAATGATAGCACAGTGCCCACCGCGATAATAAAACCTGTGTTGCCTTCCGTCGGCTTTGTTTACGACCGTGGTCCCACCCATTGTCAACCGACATCGTGTGCCTGTCCGAACAAGCTCGGCTATCGCAATTTACCAAAGTAACTGGCTAGTAACACAGCAACAAGGAAAAGCATTCGTACACGGTCCACTCAACACCAAACAAAAGTCATTTGTGCTTTGAAAGCGTACTCCAAGTCCATTCGAATGGAAATAACTTGCAGTAACTGCGGAAACAAATTTCCTCTACCATGAGTAAATATAGGCCTAACGAAAATAAAAGAACGAGAGTGCACACTAGACTCCACTTGGTTTTGCACAGCGCGTGTGGTCAACCCACCCATAAGATGCGTCGGCGTGTTGCCAGAAATGTGACAAACTAACAACGACAGTGCAGCGTGCAACGGCTGATAGAGCGGTCGCGTCGGACGTTTAGGGCCACTTTTTGTCAGGTTCCGTGGAACATGTTCCATGATCCTAGTTGATAATCTCTCTCTCTCTCCCAGCAAACTCAATTGCTCAACATCTGCCCGATTGTACCTTGAGCGAGGACCCACGTGACGCATTGTAGGTTATCAGCGGACAAAACAACGCTAGCTTGCTTCGTTTCGCTGAAGCCTCTGCTATCCGACAAATGGAACCTAACCACTGCAAATAGGTCGAACTTGTGGCCAGTCTTG
>CALYDF020006207.1:0-13647 GCA_944474145.2 Dicrocoelium dendriticum
TAAACAGCTTCTCGGTTGATGTTCCGTTTTCTGTGAGCAGCATGTTCCAATAACCTATGAATCTGTGCGATAACCGAAAGATATCCTAACCTAGTCAAATCAGGTTTTGTGCTAATAATAGCGGTTAGCAATTAGGTTGAGTGGAACAGTCCAGTTAACCTAGGACCAAGCGGATCAATTTGGATGGGGAATGTGAGGAACAAATAGCCTGGTATTCGCATGTAAAACATGAAACAATTGTCCAAATTACGTAGACTCTCAGGGTTCGTCAGCTCCTTTAACCCTTACTACAAGTCCAGTTAAATTACCTCCGGTCTCGAACGAAACATGGAGGACAAACCTTTATACAGTATTCCAAATGCTGCCTTACAAAAGCAGAAAACAGTCTAATGAATATTTCAGTCGTGATATTTCTGACTGATTTGCGGATAATCCACAGCAAGTCTAATCCTTTGCGAGCAGCTGCCGTCCGCTCTTCACTGAAATTAAGGTCGGGTGACATCAAGACTTCTCGATCGGCTTATAATTGCACCATCGGCACTTCGTTGCTATCAATCAAATAAAGTGTTAGTGGATAATTTGGTTCAGCTAGTAGGACTGAACATTTCGCGAGATTCACTGGTATCTCCCTGAAAAGAATCAGTCCAGAATTCCATCCACAGCCCTTTGTATCATCAGTGGACCCCTCCGGTCGTTTACTGTGAACCGGGATTGTAAGTCACCCTCAAGCATTAGGGATGGCACTCCTAGTGCACAGATAAGTCGTTAAGATATAAAGTGAAGAGAAAGTGGCCAACGGCTTAAGTTTACGGAAATCCACTGAGAACGCATTGTTGAAATGACAGCCCGGTTCCCACACGAACGCTCATTTCCATCCCGATAAGCAAAGCTAAAATTTATCGTATAAAAGTAAAGAAACACTGCAGGGTTTCAGTCTGTACCAGAGGCTCGAATGCGGAACTGCATCCACAGGTTTACAAAAGTCAGTGAAGATCACATCCACTGCTCCTTACTTGACGATAGGTAGAGAGAAGCTGCGTAAAGTGTTCGCCAACAGCCACGTATTCTACGTACAATAATCATTATTTAGCTCTTACAAAAAGTTTGGATAAATAGCTTTTACTAAGGCAGATTTAAATTTACTCCCCATCGAGACCGAAACACGTAAGCATTGGATTAGGTAACCTCCTCCAAGAGAGATCCTTCAGGAAGTTTGCTCACAGGCTGGTGTGCAGCAGCTGCGAATCTCAAGCATAGGCACCTGCAAACTGTTCACCGAGTAAGGAAACTTGTCAGGTTCTTTGACAGCAACAAAGCCGTCAAGGCCGATAAACACTGGGATGGACGAGTTTATGTTGCTTTACCGTTTAACATAAGCGTTTTGGTTTGCATGAGGCGATCTGAGCAATTTTAACTTCGTCTTTTATTCGGGCACCTGACAGATGGACTTCAACACAGCTCTGACTGGTCGCATAGTAAACGTGCTCTCTTCTGTCATTGCGCTTACCGTTTTCTCCTTCACTAAGTGCATTCATAAAATTGGATTAACTCCTCGCGTACGGTGGGCATATTTTTGCGAAGTTACTTCCAACGGAATGTAATAATTGTACCGAAGTTATTTGGCGCGCTTAGGGCTTTTATGCAGAAGTGCCACCCTGTTGTTTTAAACAGTTATCAATACGACAGCGTGACCGATCAATAACTCTCCGTGTTATCCTGTAGTCCAAGAATCACATATATTTGTTTATTTGTAATGTTATTAGCCCTCTTTCTGGTGTTTTAATGGTACTCGCTTATTACCAGAAATTATCGCTTACACCCAGCCACTAGGAGTCAATTCCAATGGCTTCATCCTACTGGAATCAATGTAAATCAATGACTAACCAAAGTTCGTGTATTTTTGCCCCCGTCTTGGCATCACCTAAGGAAACCGACGTCGCGTGTAACGGCTGGAACTAGGAACCCGACCATCGCTAGCCCTCTAATACACTTAACCCGACAAGGGCAGCGACAACGGACTTCAGTGGAATCGATTCCATCTGACCATAATTATGTTGTCCAGAAGTGCGCACACCTAATCAAAACAGACATTCTTAGTGCATTTATCGGCCTTCCGTTTCATCCCCCATGTGCTGCTTTTAGTCAACTACAACTTACGAAATAAATCAAGCTGACTGATATCGCTCTGGTTTTGACAAACATGCAATGTACTGCCAACAGTCAAATTTAAAAAAATCGCGCTTGTAAAGGTGTGCAAAATTGTAGCGATTGTCCAGCAGGTGGCATGCATCTGGGCTGTGCCATTACAACCTAAAAACACCGATCCACATCCAGAGGGATACCCTCAGAACTCTGTCTCTAAGTCATAGAAAGTCAGGCTTGCTAACCACCCAACTGCATCTGCGCCACTTACTCCGACAATTACTAGCTTTTTTCAGTAGGTGTGACACATCCAGCGTGACTACTATCAACTGCTATCATCCCATATCTTATGAGTTGGTCAAAGCACCGACAGTCCAGAGCCGGGTAGCATATGCATCGTCCAACTAGATAAAATTGCCCGGAGAGACATGTGCACGTAAGATTTCTGGATTAAGCACAAGCGATGCAAAGCAGTTTTTACAACATTATTTAGTGCCCGCTAATCCATCCGAGTTACCAGCCTCAATACTCGAACTGTCATTTGCTAAACAGAATCACAGTGCGTTAACGGTCCTGTGCACTAATGTTCCTTAGTCCATGTCTGGCAAAATATAGGGCAACATAGTAGATGATCGCAACCAGCGGAATTCTCTCTGTCATTCGAATGGTATTCAGTTTTAGCCACCTAAGCTAGCACTCGCAATGTGTCACCCAAATTCAGTGCACTATGCCGAACCACGATTTATTTGACTCAGCTTTCACCCAACTGAAGAGACCCAGCATTTCATCTTCGCACTTCGTCGAACAGAGTCGGTATAATGCCAGATATTTCTTGGAAAATTATACCAGAGGAGAAAGAAAATAATTACGAAAGCAAGAAAACCGTATTTGTTCATATTTCCCTTAAACAACTACGTTCTCCCGATCAAGAAGCGTGAAACTTGACAGCGAGCAATGTGTCTACATTCGGGAAGTACCGGCTCCGGACGACGTTATCGCTAAATCGCTAACGAACATTCCTTCATCTCCAAACTACAAGGGTTGAATTCAAAAACATTGAAAGTGGTGCTACGCTCCGATGCGATGACAGAACTCTTGTTGGATAGCTGGTTGAAGCATCGTTCCAGGTTGCATAATGAGATTAGTCTAAAGATTGCAAACCCACGGCCATTAGTTATGGCACTTCTTTGGAACATTTAACTTCAGTAAAATATTTGCCTCCACATTCCTACAAACTGAGGACAAAATAACAATCGCAAAACCGGACGGAACAGAGGGACAAAAGACGGGAAATTTGAGCTGGAATGCTCCGTTATACAATTTAAACTTTCTTGAATTTTAAGAACCAATAACCTATGCAAAATCAATTAGCAACCAACAGACCAATGGTCGGCCTTAAAGTAAGGAATAATTTGTTGTCCACCCACATATTTCTAACATCAATACACTATGATGTTGGTATACATATACCTAAGGTCTTGTTAATAACCTTGACGAACTTGGCGTAAGATTATTTATACGACCGAATTCTCCGCCACAAACTTCAGCTTTACGGCGTCGGAGCCGTACTGCTGCGTAGGATAGACAATTTCTTGCACGAACGTCGGTTGGAGGTAAAATTTCGAGAATTGCTGTCCGACGCAATTAATTTGATGTGCGGCGGTGCTGTGGCCCCGCATATTCTTGATTTTCATTCACGACTTGTCGAGGGCAATTACTTCCGATTTCCCAAACTTCGCAAATGATATCAAGATATGGCGATCGATCAAAGAACCAAACGACCACGAAAGTTTTAACTTGACCTCAAAACGACTTCAAACTTATCAGCCCTTGATACACTAATGTTTAATTTGTGAAAAGGTCATGCTGTTCAATTGTGCCATTGATATGACTACCTGCATGGTTTTGGGACATACTTAATGCAAAATATTTCCCGGGAACGCTACCCTTCTGTGCTCTTTCAAAGTGACATTAACTGTTCAATGCAGTCATAGGCAGCCACGAAGAGAGTCTACCAGCAAGTCTGCTTGTTGCGGAGAGCATTTCAAAGCTTTGAACCATCCATATTCCTCACGCTGCACAACACTTGCGTGCGCACTCACATTGAATACGCTATCAAAGCTTGGCAAGCTCGGTTATAGCATAACTTTGAAGTGCTAGAGAAACCACAGCGCACAGCAATAAAGAATGTCAACGGTCTACGAATTCTGCCTTACCATCATGAGCTGAAACCACTGAGAGTTTTCAGTGTCCAATAACGAAGGCTGAGCGTCGATAGGTTAGTCTATTAACTATTGAGTGACCCTAATCACCTTTGCTGTCAGGTGCTAATACTCAGCCATAACATGAATCGCAAAAGTCAGTATCTGCAACTGTGTGCATAGTTGACTCGTGTGGAATGGGAGTGCAATCTTTTTCTCTTTGAGTTTGCCAGCACTGGAATTATCTCACACATTTCGTTGTTTCTTCCTCCAACTTGGTTATTTCCAAAAGACGATTGGATCTTGCCCTTCACCACCATTCGTTTGTTGTCAAAACTGCGTTACTATAGCCTTACTGATTCCATTCAAACCGGATTTATAGGTCACATAAACTTGAGGATGCTATACAGGGGTTAGTATTCTTTTTTTGATTTTTCTCACGTAGTACATCGACTAAAATTGTTCTTATGTTAAATTTCCTTTGCACATAAATCCTATTTGTACTACTACAATTTAGTGGCACATCTGCTGGAGAATTGTTCAAACAGACAAATCGCTTATCTAATAATATTGTTAGTTTACTCCCATCATCATGCGGAAATTGTCAAGCAAAGGCTTTATTACCAGGCGTAAATCATTTTCCAGTCGTTGGCGCCTGTATGGGCATAATTAAGGACCACATAAGGAAGATTGCCAAAAATTATTATGATCATGGTTAAATGATTTACTTGCAAATAAACCAATCCAAGGTGGCTATGTCGTAATTTAACTCTTTCCAGGAATTGGTTTCGGTGGGAAAATACAAATTTAATTGTGATTTAAATTCCTCCTAAGCTGCGTGAAGTTTCTCAGTGATCAAAATGACACAGAACGATTCTGAAGCTTTGGTACGCAGTGCTCGAAAGTCTGCAACCCAAATATTCGAACCCCGGTCAGGAAAATGATTAGTCATATAAATATGAATACAACTGAACGACAGACAAGCTTAGTCACTGGCACCGAGAGGTTGATCGTATACAATGTCGGTAACAAAGTCAACATATTTAGCAAAGTTAAGCTCTAACACTTTTGGTGATGATAATATTCGAAGAGGCATTTAATCGCGCCAAATATCTACTGTCCAAAATGTCATTTAACATGCAATAAGAAAGGAAAAATTAGCTTTCCTAAATAAACAATTTTGAAGATCTTTTAGGAAACACGTAAAGATTTTGCAACTTTGGGAACTCTACTTTAACTAACCTGAAGAAGCTGAGTGCGCTATAAATTCCCGGATCTTTGGCGGCTGTTGCATTAGGCAAACTGGAATATGGTTATTAGATGAATCACTATCTGGATTTTGTGACGACCTTGATAGTATATACTTCGATGATTCTATCTATTCCTCTCTACGATTCTAAATGCTGTACACTGCATTGTAAAGACGTTGGTCATTTAGATCGCCTTAGCCAACAGTTCCTGCGTCGGATGCCACATATCAGTTGGTAAGATGGAGTTGCAGCCATGAAGCGTTGCGCTGGAATGACAGGTGTGCAGAAGACTTGATAATTTTCTTGCGAAAGGTTTACCTTATGGATTCTACTGGATACCTGAGCTTCTGCTACATGGAAAATTGTGTGTGAAACCAACAAGAATTCTATTTGCTTCCGCTGTTTGATTTTGAGAAACTAAAGGTTCTAATCCTCAAAACGATGATTACGTGCTGTGAAATCCCAGTTCAAAATTTGATTGTTAATTTTTAAGCGCGCAAGCTCGTCCGATTGCAATTTAGCTGAAAAGTATGTCATTGCTCTATTAATCTACAGCAGATGCACATGCGTTGCTATCCAAAAGCTGAGCGGACATATCTTTGAATTCCGTCTCCCTTAGTTACCTTCGGAAACAAAATAATGTATGCGATTGTTCGACGATTCATTTTTGACGTATCTTCTTTCGCTAAAAGCTACAGCAGTTCCCCTAGTTTATCTCTATCATCTTACTGAAAATGGAAATATGTTGATGTTACTCATCCAACATTACCTTACTGAATAGTTTAGTAGCAAGTGTTGCGTATATGCCCCGACAAAAATGTTGAAAACTTTAGATTTCCCCATCATGTGAGATGTTCATCCTACTCAATGATTCCCCCGGTGTCATTCCTACCACCATTTACCCTTCACTAGTTCAGTCCACACAATGTTTGTTTTGGACCTCAATCAGAAGTCCTATGACCTGACTTCCTAACTGCCCTACCTTTACTAGAACATGGTGAAGTTTTCTCACTACATGCAAACGTCAACAGGTAGTGTGTTATTAATGGATAATTATTAACCCCTAAATCGTACCGTCCTCTAGGTTAGAGGTGTTGCATTTTCAGTGCAAATGCGTTGCTTGTAGCTTCTGAGGTTTATAAAGAGCTTCGATTGCGAAGTTTGTTATTTGATCAAGGCTGGTCATATGTCGTTCTTGAAGGTCGAGCTGAACCGACAGAGATAGTTCGTGGCCAAGATAATTGCAAAGCATGTAAATATGTGCGCTGTTTGCATAGCTCCGCTATCCCAAGCTTGATTGTATTGGATTCAGATTTGGTCAATTAATGTTTTCTAAACCTTTTTGGTAGCCTTTAGGATTGTGTATATGACTTTAAAAGTCCGGTTCATCTGCAAGTATTGCTCAGTGTCAACTAAACGATTGATAGATTTTAAAGTGCATTTTCGTAGTGACGAGGGAAAATGTTAAGCAATTTTTTCGATAAAACAACCGGATGTATGTCCAAGATAACTAGCAGCACAGGTACAGTTGCGCCAATATAAGACAAACGATTCGGACCGACCTGGAAGTACATAGTTTAAGCGCTGAACACTCTATCGCCTTGCTTCTGCACATAGTCTTAGATCAGCAGCTACAAAACTCTTGACAAATGCTATCGCGATTTTTCTATGTAACAGTTCCAACGCAACGTCACCTACAAAATAAAATATAAGTAAAACAACATTTTTGTTACCGTAGGAACAGAATTGATAAAATCAAGCTGCATGGAGTACTTTTTGTATGGTATATGTTCCCACATTTTGCGGCGCATTAAAAATGTCCTTAAATCTCTTTCCAACTTTCCGGAGTTGCCGATTGCTCTGGCATGTACTACCAATGGCGGCAGTCTGATAGATCAAAAGGTTGCCTTAGTTCCATACTGCCTGGATACTGACTTGGTTGAATTCTGTATATTATTTTTCCAAGCTAAACAAGCCAATACGAGCTTTATTCCTTCCAAACACTTGCTTCATAATTGTATACGCCAGATAAGAATTACGGAAGGAACATTCTTCACGCATTTGTTTACTTCTAATAGGAGATCGCTGCGTTGCCGTCGGTAGCTTTCGACGAAAACTCCAATTGACTTTAGCCTCTGCTACTAGGACAGGTTGCATAAACCAATGACGAAATTGTTTCTCTGTTTTCAGGTTTAGCTAGTAGCTCTAGGTGGCTCTACAATCAAGGTTGCCAAGCTCAGCTGCAGTATACATTCTGAGGGCGAATGTAGGTTTTCTGCATCTTCTTGAAGATGGATGGGTCAAATTGCGCGAATATCCCACGCAGCAAACCGATGTGTTGCTTGCATTTTGTCGCAACCGTCTCGGACCAATTCGAACACTCGAGTTAACTTTAAATGAGCACACCATGTTCGCTTTCCGGAGTGGTTGTTTGCGATAGGTGTGGCTCAAGCCATTACACGTTGTCATGTCTATGTCGTAATGGAACAGTGTGACATTTGCCTACATAGAATGCTAGAGTATATTAAACTGACAAGTTCGAAAGAGTGTTTAAGTCGCACCGAAGCAATTCGTGGCCCTCCGGTTCCCCAATCGCTAGCTATAACTTGCTAAAAAGCATGCTTAACAAGAAATCTAAAGTAATGAACCTCCCTAGGCAATAGCAATGAGCCTTGTGGTACACCGCACTTAAGTTCAATCGTGTTGAACAGGGATCCTATTAAAATCATCTGCAAGTGACGTACAGGCAGGAATGAGTATATCCAAAGCATCAGTAACTCAACAATGCCATGTATCTGTAATTTATGAATTAGTAGGATCGGGGCGTGGTAGAAGTGAAAGGTTATTTGACCACCTTGTTAGAATGCAACGTTTCTATACGGTGTACAAATCTGCGCTGACTTCGTATTAGTTGGATCTACTACAATATGAAATATTATGCTTATGCCATCAAAAGTATGAAAAACAGCAAGCATTCCTTTCTCTAAACAAATATAAATCACACTATACTTTTGTCTAAATCATTCCTTGTGAAGAAACGCCCAAGTGAGATATAGGTAAGATATTGAAAATATTAAATCGTAATAACACGACGCCTTCGTATTTTTAACTTTCACGTCTCAAGTGTTATTTAATTTGACTGGAGTGCAGTGTTCCTTGCAAACTCCTACACATGATTTTACCGGTTTCCGTAAAAATTTAACTTTAATTTCATTGTCACCATCAACTCAAACCGACTGCTATACATGTGTTTAACGTCTCAATTAACACCAAATTTAGACAGCAGTTTAAGGGATATATTTGATGTCCTGGTTTTAACTAAACCGGCTAAAACCTACTTGTGAATCGCAAGACCTATGGAATCTCAGGTTTTGGGAATTTTTGGAGCCATATATCAGACGCATATAACTAGATGGTGGATATTCCTGGGACATGTGGGTAGAAGCGACGTAAGCCGCACTGCAGTACATGGTGCGCAAGAGTACAATCTCTCTCTAGGAGTTATGCATGCAGTGGATTAGTTTGTATGTAGCTTATATAGAAATACATTGCTTGTCCAACTTTTGATGCTCAGCCTAAGGTACTCAGAAACAGGACGTAGTCTGCGGACAATAGCGCCTTCCAGCCGCTATGCGTTTGCGCTGGTAATTATGGCAGCTACATATGTCGCATGGTGGTCCCGACGCACTTGAATTATGATTATTGCTATGTGATTCTGAATAAAATACTCTACACACCAGGTCATACAGCCGTGCGTGGTTCAATTGTTCGGTTCTGCATTGGTGCCTCATTGACAACCGTATGTATTCAGTAAGTGCTAACATCAGATACACTGAACGGAAGCAATACGACGATCTCTGGAGCGCCCATAAACACGACTGGTTGTTAGTGTGGTCCAATTTTTCGTTTGGCAATACTGCCCTCCGTGGTTGACGTTTATTCATATGCTAGTAATTCCATCGATCGCGGTCCTGATCTGTCAAATTCCCGTATTTTTGAAGCCATTTACACTCAGCATTAGGGAAACGGAGTGCCATCAAACCTGCACTGATAATGCCACCTGGGATGGTGGAGAGACTTCTACAATCAGGTTGCCCAACTCGGCGAATATAGCAACAGCTGAAAAGTCTTCTGAGATACTAGTATTTCAAGCAATTGCTATAGAACCATATTGCGTGCTATGCAATCTAAGAATATTTTCTCTTATGCCGTCATTTTAGTACTTTTGTAAAAGAATGACATCAATGATAAGACGATTTATCTCAACATTACAACTCAGGGACTGCAAATTGTGGCTCTCCTTGCAATACGCTAGAATATCCAAATATTCTTCTTTTTTCGATTTTGCCCACAGCTTAAAACTCAACAGAGCGTGAAGCTGCCTATTCTCTGCTTGGTTGGTGTTATAATCTCGACCTGAACTGCGTACGGAAATCTGCACATCCTGGCTCGGCATTGTACTCACTTACCATCTGTACATTTCTTTATATCATAGCCTTGTTCATCTATTCACGCATAGGTTTCATTCAAAACCATTTGTTTATAATTTGAGATATTTTAGGAGATCAACTACTTCATTGCATAGAGGTGATGCTCTCATATATTTGCTCGTGTCTCCATGCATTATCGTATCTTCTTCATTTTCATGTGGATGGTATGTAGTTGTATAAACTCGGTTTCCAGTGCACGCCCTTCGCGCTATGCAGTGTAATATTTTACTGTGTCAAAAATTAGTGTCAACTTAGATACAAATTTATACGTCATTACAAAATTGTGTATCCTATATGACAAGACTTCCCAATGCAGATCCATCTGATATTCGTCGTTGAAAATCGTTGAGGTTGGTGTTTTCTCCTGATCTATTATTTGTCAATTGCTGCAGGCGATCAGATCCAACTGCTGGTAGTATTAAGCCGATAGACGCAGCGATTCTCAAAATCTCGTAACGCAGTTTGTCTTTTCCAGTATTTTTTGCAGAAGATGCCCCCGGTGCAACAACTGTAGGGTTTATTTCGCCTTATTAAATTTGGTGAAATGTATAGCCTATTTTTATCGAAACTGTTGGTAAAGGAACACAATCTCATGATGGCTACTGAATCTTAGTGCATTTGTTAGAAGCAAACATATCCGGCAGAGCATTCAAGTTGGTCGTTGCTTTTCTCATTGGAGATTATTTTACTATAGATACCGCGGATTTAATCAAAACAATAATCAATTATTTTATTTCCTTTATCTGGAATACTCCTTGAAAACGATGTTGTTTATGCTGTCAAGAATTTGAAACCTCCCTATGATGCTGCTCCGCATCAGCGTGTTCCTTAATATGCTCACAAACACAGCACAGCACTTTTAAACGAATTATGCTGAAACATTAATGTAAACTGAGAATACACTGTGCTAGTGCACAAATACACACACACACATTATACACATCGGCTAATTTGCCGCAATATATAGAAGACAAATAGGAGAAAAATGTGCAACTGTTACAAGCCAGCTGAGCTACCGGTAACGTCGTTCCGATAAGCTGCCTGTCGTCTAACGTGTCTATTAAGAAATTGAATATTCAAACGCCACCGTTTTTATGCTTAAAGGAAGCTGGTTATATGCTGATGCAGAAGACCATGTTATTCAACATGCTGCTTATGGTCCCATCAGTTTCAAACGCCCCGGAACGCCTCAAAATCCTGTAAGGGGTGTCAGCCCCTACGTCCATCAACGTTGGTATAATTCGTCATCGCATTTTTAGCTAATCAGTTGTCACAGTCAGCTGCGATTTGCTTGAATGTAAGCCAAACCTTTGAGTGGTTTTGTTTCTCTTACTATTGGGAATGCATAAGTATCGGCCGACACACCAGCATCGGAGTTGGAAACATTTGCGGATCATTTGTCCTTGGCGTTACTACATAAAATTGACCGCTCAGTCTGTGGCATCGCTGGAGACTTAAATAAAATTGATTACACCTACATCCAAGTACTTCATTTGACTAACAAAGTGGCCTTTCCGATCAGACTCAAAGCGCAAATACCTTATGCCTTCACACATCATGCTTGTCTGTTTTCCACACTGCATTCCGCTCGACCCGCTTAGTTCGATCTTTGTTTCATTAAGGTATGCCACGTGGTTTATGACAAGACTCACTGCAGTTCAATGGCTAATAAACAATTCAAAACTGTGCAGCGACGAGGTTAATCATCCTCAATTACTGCGGGTTTACAGAAAAATCTGACCTACTGATTTTACAGTTTTCCACAACAATGATCTATATCTTCATTAGCAGTATTTCACTGAGTATGCTAACTGTTGCTTCCAGCATTGCTCCCAAGTCGAAACCATCTATTTAAGAGTACATAGATCCCCTCAGCTTCAACCATCCATTTAAAATGTAAAAAGGACAAGCCAACCAATGTAAATTGACTGTCCGCGACAAAGAACTCGCTCGAGCAAGCAAAACTGAGATTTCACTACTGATTAATGCATATACCGAAGCTGTTTTGTCCAAACACATCTTTCGGGACCTACAGAAAATTTTAAAGCGGGATTGCGGGAGAAGCATCAACAAGCAGATTACATCTGTGGAGGTAGCTAAAATTAATTTTGAGTTTTGCTCTTATTTCCAGGAAACATCTACAACCCCCTCATTTTCACTACCTTTGTTCTCTGGTTTAAAAATAATATCAACATGTTGAAGTCAACCGTGAATTCAGTAATAAGAATTCAAGGAAAGCTGATGGACCCTATGCTCATTCACCAGTTGTCTTGAAACGTGTGTTGATACCTAAAAACATGCCATTGACGGATCATTATAATCGGTGTCCATAGAGTGCAATTATTCCCGATAAGTTTAGCCTTGTCCGAATAATGCCGTGCAGAAGAAGAGATCCACAGAATTCCGTCCAAGCACCTGTAAATCCATCATGGCGAATGTTTTTCAGCTCTTACTTGTGCATTGGGTCTCAACAAGCACACCGGACGTGGACCTATCAAGGTTTGCATACCGACCTCCCACTCTATAGCAACTGCATTGAATTCGAAATGCAAGAATGTGCGGCCACTCTCCCTTGTTTACGTCAATGATTTTAGCAGCGTCGACAGATGAATCTTGCTTAACCAGCTGTTGGCGAATGGCGTTCAACCAGCACTGTGCAACCTAATTAGTCACTACTTCCTTCACTGATCTCATTTTACCCAGTTAAATGGTAAAATTCTCACAAACTTATTAATGTATGGGGCATCCTACAGAGAGCAATCCTCTCCCCTCTTCTTTTTTCCTCTATACAGCGAAAGGCTTCCAATTCCGCCCAAATTTATTAAATGTTGTACTCTGCCGACGTAATTTTAGGTAGCGATGCTCCAACTGCTGAATCATCAGCCCCTCTGCAAATCGGTCTGGATGATATTCAGCAGTGTTCGTTGTCCTTATCTCTTACTCCCAACGCTTTCAAACGTCATGATACATTTTTGTCATTTCTCCGCACTGAGAAACGTCGGACTTCCCCGTCTTCGTAAGCGACCACAGCATACCCAGTTCATCCACAGTCAAATGCTTTGGCTATAATTTATGTTACAATCTAGCCTGGTCAGCACACATTGGAAAAGCTTTCGCAAAGTGCGGTAATCATCATTCTATACCATCAGACTCAAAAAGCCTTTTGTACCAAACACTTTAATTTACAAATTCCCAGTAGCATATATTTTTCCCATTGGTTATATTGCTTGTCTATCATTTTACCTGGTCTCCTACAAAAATATTTTACAATTACTGTGCCTTAAGTGCCAAAGTGTAATGTATTGTTCATTGGTTCTCTGGGGGCGTTCATTCTTGTTAAGCACTTGAGTCTATGTGACAACTTTTCAGTAAAGAGTTAAATGATCGCTTTCTACTACTTCACGCTGATTTAACTGAAGCGCCCCACTGAGCATCTACTCACTCGAAATTTATGGTATTCCTTTCTGACACAATCCCATTTTACCTTATCTATGTTGTTTTTTGACTCCAAGAAACTTAACAGCACTACTCGGGAACTTTAACTTGAGTGATGTGCGTGCATGG
>CALYDF020006208.1:0-13628 GCA_944474145.2 Dicrocoelium dendriticum
TTTCGCTGACGGGCATGTCGCTAATGCTGCCTACGCTTGCTGCCTACGGTATCAACGGTTCCCTGCTCACCTGGTTGAAAGCCTACTTACACGACAGAGCTATCAAGGTAAGAGTAGCCGACACCTATTCTGAAAGCCTTTACGTCTCCAGTGGTGCAACACAAGGATCCGTCCCCAGTCCGCTACTGTTTTAGTCTACATTAATGACCTTCCAGGAAACATTCTATCTCCAATGCAAATATTTGTAGACGATGTTAAAATATAGAGAGCAATTCGCTCAGCATCCGACCGTGTCTACTTCCAGGAAGATCTGACCCGGATTAACGAATGGGCAGAAAAGAACCAGCTCCCACTGAACCCTTCAAAATGCCACCTGCTGGCGGTGCACAACGGCTTCGTCAACACATACCTTTTGGGGCAAGACGTCATGCAACACGTGACTAGTAAACGCGACTTAGTTATAATTGTGCAAGACAGCCTTGGAAATTCGCTCCAGTGTTCGAAAGCAGCAAGTGTGGCGAAGTTGAACTTGCGACTTTTGAAGCGAAATGTCGGCACTTTTGAGCGGCGGCTTGTACCATTGTTGATTAACTCCTACATTTGTCCTCATGTTGAATATGCAATTCAGACCTGGTGTCCATGGTTAAAACGAGACATCCGCCTCTTGGAACAGCCCCAAAGAAGAGCCCCAAAGGCAACGCGTGGATTATCCGGTATAAGTTACGAAATGCGTCTTCATGTACTCGGTGTGTTCTCATTAGAATACCGGCGGCTTCGAGGATATCTTACTCTCACATACCGGATACTAACCGAAAGCCAGCATCCATGTACATCACTATTGACTCTAGCCCCATACAAACAAAACCGAGGCAACCACCTGAAACTAATGATGCAACACACTTGTTTGAATTGCAGAAAGTAATTTTTCTCACTTAGAATCTGTTCTCACTGGAATGCATTACCAAACCATGTGGTGAACGCACCAGACATGACGACATTCGAAAGACTCTTAGATTTTCATCTTTGTGATAACCGATACACAACACTGCTAAAGTACAATGACTTAACAACTGATACTTTACGTTCCACGTTGGAACATTTTGATTTTAATTTTCTTTTGCATATCCATCCTGTGAGTCTTGTAAAGTTATGCTTTTTATCCCATCATACACCATTGAACCATTTAACCATAGACTCACGAAAGGAGAAAGGGTACTCTTGTATTACGTAAGCGACTTTCAGTGCGAAGCCGTGGCTGATTCGGACCCGCAGTTCTCCGACTCTCTTTGGTGCCGCTTGCATTTAAACGCAGAGACGCTTGTCTAACTGTCGTGGTGTACCGCCCCCTACTCTACACCCGAAAGCGAATGCCATCTAGCGGTTCGTTTAAGATGTATTTTACAGCGAAACTTCACACACATACTTATCCCGGGAGATTTTAACGACACTATGTATAAACGGCTGCCACGATCTGAGAACAATTGGAAACCGTTTTACAAGACCACGTAACCAGTGTTGTGGTTTAAAGTCATATTACTTCGCCCACTCGGTTCAGAACAGGTAACAGAAAAACTATGCTGGATCTTGTGCTTACCAATGAGGAGCATATGATTGATGTCTTTGTTTTAGACTGCCAGTTTGGTCGTAGTGATCAAGCAGTGGTCAGTTTCAGCATAGTCTGCTATGCGGAATATCGGAATTAAAACGACGAGACAATGCGAACCATCAAAAGCCACGATCGACTAGTCCAGCTTGCCAGCGCTACAACTTGGTCGTTTCTTACCGAAGAACCCCGGAAGTCGCCTTGCTTGAGTTTGTCAGCAAATTCAGTCAGCGGATTGCACAGGCTTCAGATATAAGCGTTTGCAATAGGTTTGAATCAGCTTCTTTCTTTAAACGCAGAAGCCGAAAATAGATGGCAGTACGCTACGCAGCATAGCAAGTGTACAGAGAAGCTCCAGCATCAAAATCTTGGAACAACTACGCAGTCCAACTTAACCAATACACTCAACTGCTAAACAGCACAACAAAATTCCTTCAGTACTAACCACAAACTGCTGTACATGCACGTCAATAGCCTGCGGAAGATAAGGTAATGATTTCCTCCACTCAGGATGGCTGATGGCTCAAAATAACGGTTGTGGAAGCACCAAACTTGCTGCGAACACAATTTGCCCTTGCGTTTCGGAAGGCAGTGACTCCAAACGATCTTCCAAGTTTTGCCGTTTCCTTGCCAGGACTAATTACTTTACTTATACCCCGAAAGCTGTATTGCAAAAGTTGACGTCCCTACTCAAATACAGTTCACGGAGTTTCGACACCATTCGTTCAGAGGCACTGCAAGCACCAGCAAGCCAAATGGCAGGACCTTTAGCTCAGTTTTTCCAGCGTTGCTTAGGTCAGAATCAAGTCCCGGCTTTGTGGAAGATTGGAATAATAACTCCGATTCACATTGGTGGAAGCGGAAACGATCCCTCCAACTACCGACCAGTATCCCTTCTTCCTATGCTCTGCATGGTCATGGAACCCATAGTTGCCGATGCAATGATGTATCACCTGGAGTACTGTAAATGCATCACGCCTGAGCAGTAAGGTTTCCGTCGACTGCGTTCATGCAAAACGAATTTTCCATTGGCACGCAGTAGTTGGGCCAAGTCAGCTAATGCTGGGGAAGGCATTGATGTGATCTATCTGGATTTTTTGAAGGCTTTCGATCGTCCAGACCATCGAATACTACTCTCCAAGAGTGAGAGAGGAAAAGAGCCAGCCACCTCTCTTGGAGCAAGGAAAGTTAATCAATCGTCCAGGGTTGAAATAATCGTTAACAAGTTCACGTGACCTGCTCAGCGCGAGCGGATGAACCATAGTGCACAAAGAGGCCTGTGGAACGTGCAGTAATATCGTCAAAACAAAGTTTCATGTGCAAATTGCTCGACCAACTACTATGGTAAATGGAATACGGTTTGCCGAGTGCTAAAACAGTTTCGGTCGGGAAGAAACGGTTTACCTATGTTTATCGTTTAAATAGGGATGGTATTTCGGAAGCAGCGTTCCGGTAGCTACCGGACACCATTAAACAAATCAAATGCGCAACAAGGTTACGGATACTATTTACGCCAAAAACCAACTGTGATGCAGAAACGCAAGCACAGACTTCGTAAGTCTAGTGATTCCTGCTTCTTGTTACCAATATCTAAAGCACAAACACAAACGCAGGTATTTAGTAAAGAAAGACCACTTAGTGGATTGAGACAAAATGGGATTGTACTTCATCTTCTTTGACGGAATAAATGAGCGGGGATCGTTTTGGTAGAGAAAAATCAGTATATAGACAAGATGAATATCATCCCAAAAATCAGTCCATATTCCGTAAAACGGAGGAGAAGGAAAAATCAGCAGTGATCCACAAGATAGGCAGTAAGTCTCTACGGTACTTAGAACAAGAAGACGGTCGATTCTGCAACGATCGAACACACTCGGTCCACAAGCACTGAGATTCCGAAATGTTACGGTTTACCAAAGATATATGATGACGGGCTTCCACTAAGGCTCATGCTAGAAAGGTGGAACTAATCGTACTAAGCAATAACCAAGTGGTTAGCATAGATTTTAGTACCAGTGAGAAAAATTATATCCAACTCTATCCACCGAGACACTCTAAGCTCCATAGACTCGGCACGACAGGTTGAGCTTATCAAAGGAAAGGTGTTATCGTGGGACATCGTATCGCTATTCACCAATGTTCCGTTAGAAGATATTATAGATTATAGTTTGCCAGCTGTCACGCCATTTGGTAGTGCTGTACGTCGGCTCACGTTTCATCCGCTCTGGCCAATTCTAATCCCCTACCATATTATTGCGCGTGCGCTGTTTCCACCCAGTTCGACGATCGCTACTCAATGCTTCCTACTGCTTACAGTTACTTGGTGTGAAGCAGAATGTTGCTTCTATTTGTCATTTAGGTCCATCCGTTGTCGTGCTATATGTATGTATATACATCCCTACTTAGCTTTCCGGGAACACTCTTGGTTGCTTTCTGCAGACAATGCTGAAGATCCTCAACCCACTCTGCAACCTACCTGCAGTAAGCTGCAAAATAAAGTTGTGGGATATCTTAGGTTTGATGTTGTGAGCATAACCGCACGACGACCGATTGCAGAACCCTCAAACTACGCCGACGACGATTACGAAGGGAAGAGACAGTCATCCGTCGCAGTGCATGGAAAGTTAATCTATCGTCCAGGGTTAGACTAATCTTCAACAAGTTTACTTTACCTGCTGGATAAGAGACACCGAACCATAATGCACAAAGTGGTCTGTGGAATGTGTAATAAGATCGTCAAAATAGAAGTTACATGTGCAAAATGCTCGACCCATTTCCTTGGTAAATGCAGGAATAGCAAACCGAATTTAGACTGATCAGTAGCGGACCAGACTCATTTTGACGGTGCGCCAATTGTAATGCCGCCCCACTAATTAAGACCGTAATTTCAGTCGTTCAGTAGTATGCCGGGATGGCAGTAGTGAATGAAACGTTTTAGGCGGAAAATAGCTTCAGTAGGAGAAACTATAGCAGGATGTCTGACCCTGGTCTCTATAGCAAAACACAACTGCAAGCCAATTCCAAAAACCAGATATTACACCAACAACATGGCTGCACCCACGGACTCCGCGAATTTCTGAATTACATTACTAGATTCCACTTTTGCTTACTAATAACTGTGTAACGCGTGTTCGATCTGTGAAATTTATGCACTAATAATTTTCTAATGGTCTATTGTACAATCTATTCAATTTTGATGAATATTCTCCGACTAATTTCGGGAAACTCGTTGTTTGTCTGAAAGGTCACCTGTGTCCGCAATCTTGAATTTCTTCTACAGTAAGCTCAACTGTGTGGAGCAGTCACGTAACCTTAGGCGGATCTGGCATCAAGCCCAAACTCTACAAGTGCAACTGTCTGGATTTATTTGAACCAACATCAACCGGAAACAACTCCTACTGAAACGAAGGCGCCGAATTAAAAATTGTTTGGTTTATTAGGCTTTCGTTTTTTGTTGCATTGTATTTTCCCGTAGCTCCGACTCTTAGGACCATGCTTGAGTCGTTAATTTTCATCAAACTTTCGTAACTACTTCATCTAGATTTATCATCTGTACAGTTATCTTTATTATGGCACCCCCTAGGTCTAACCTCCCTCGACAAGCTAAAAGCAGCGTTTCACACACCTCCTGAGCAAACGCAATAAAAACTGTAGCTCTGAATAAAATGTGAGCCAGTCCGGATCCCATTACTGCTCTACTTTCAGCATCCAGCGATAAGGTCAACTCCTTGGCATCCCAACTGTCCGAGATGAGAAAAATAGTAACCATTGTCCAACCAATCCGAGATCATCTAGCCTCATTAGACTAAATCATTAACCCAAGGGGAAAGCCTTGATGCTTCCTACATTGGAAAGGCAAGATAGTTAACCGACTCAGTTGCATCCGAGGCACATGGACGAATGCATAGATTGAGAAAGGTTATCGTTTTTAAGACTTCTGAAAGACTTAGTTGGGGCAAAGTTAGACCCGCCGTACTTACTGCCTGCAACATGTCCGAGATTGAATTCATATGCCTTCGTCTGAAAAAGAAACCACCTAAACACTACTGCCTGCTCGTTTTATAATTTCCAAACGATAAATCCGCGAGCCGACTGTTGAGTAAACAGCTTACCATAACCCAGTGGACCGAATTCAACGTCCTATTGAGTTAAGTAGATCACATACCTCTACAAACATCCCTTAGTGAGATTTCCTCAATATCTCCAATTCAAACAGCTATTCGGGTAAATTGCTCTCAGGCCAAAGCTCCAAAAGTGAAGTTATCTAATGTATCAACCTGGTACTTTGAATTGGATCTCGACAGCTCACCTCATGTGGTAAGGACCTTGGTCACAGGTGTTCCTGACGATACACTTATGTCAACTAGACAAAATCCTACTTACTACTATTCCCTCAATCTTGACATCTGTGAACCAAATGAATTGAAATCACCATTCAGGAATGATGGAGTAACTGTTAAACATTAGGAAGAGCTGACTACCATGGGCAATGTGGTTGTGTCGCAGGCTGAACACAACACCCAAACGACCACATGAGCAGTCAATCCATTAATGTAAAAAACCCACAAACCCTCACCAGCTCCAACAAAAGATTTAAGCCCGTGATGAGCAAGTTAGATACTAATAATTTCCCCCAAATTTATCGCGCAAACACTATATAAGGCGACATTCTGTGCAGACAGAAAACCGCAACAAATGTCTTTTGAATACCCCTCTCCATAATGCACTACCATACCACGAAATCAGACACAGCATTGATAGAAGAAACTATGTCACGAGCACAAGGCCACCTCTCATCTCGCCTCATATGTGTGCAGCGCCTCCTAACACCTCGGTCTAACGCTTTTTAGAACAGGAGGAAATGGAGGCGCGGCCATTCCCACTGATACATACCCGGCAGAAGCCACCTGCCGGTTCCCACTGCTCCTGCAAATTCCGCAGATGACTCGGCTAGTTGGCTGTCACGCCAGCCGCAGACTATACTTGTTCCCTCAATCACCTCCATGTCCACAGCAATATCGGCAATCACAAAGGACATATTACCCAAATCACTACACCTGTTATGAATAGACTGGACTCCAGTACGCCTACTCATATCTTTGGAGTCCATAGCACCTTACTACAACGACTCTTATAACAACGAACCGCAACATGATGACCCCCCACACAGCAGTCTGTTTTCTGTACTTCTACATAATACCAGCTCTATTAACCACAAATTTTACTTTCCAGGCATGCTTGTGCATAACAACGTTCCACATTCGATCCTTGTAAAGGAAACTTGGTGTTTCCCCGACACATTAGACTCTACCTTGATGATTTCTAATTATCAACTCTTTCGAAAAATTCGCAAAACTGACAAAGGAGGTGGATGCATGAAATACCTAAACCGCACATTTGTAGCAGAACTTTTTGAACAACCACAGCTAACTAATGTTCCCGAATCTTTTGGTTGTCCGTCTCAGGTACCGGTTCTCAAATTCTACTCCGATGTGTTTACAATTCGCAAACTGCCTCAACGGCAAGTGTTACCATCATCACATCAGCTTTCATATTTGCTACTGAAATGCCACACAGACATTATTGCTGGTGGTTTTAACCTACCAAATATTAACTGGACCTAATAACCATGCTCGTCTAACCATCCAACTTTCTTTTGCTAGATCAGAATTGCTGGTTGGATAGAGTACGTTACTGAACCAACAAGAGTGACCAGTATAATCTACCTCATATTCACTTTAGGAGTAACAAATGCAAAAGCGAAGGTATCAGACAAACTCTCTGTTAGTGACACCAATGTGTTACAATTCACTTTTTGCGTTAAATTGGCCGCCAAACACGTCTTTCTTTCCCAATATGCAACACATAGGATAAACTGGAATCAATTACAGCAATTATTCTGATGATCCAATCGGGACGCGTTCTTTCTCTCTAAAAATGTGTGCACTGCCTTAGACTATTTCTACCATCGGCTGCACCAAGTTATTTATGTCCCTACTTCCTAAGACAAGGGGGTCACAGCTGTCCAAAAGGACGCAATTGTGCATTCAGTCATCCGGATACACAGAAGACTAACTGCTGAGTACAGAGTCCGGAAAATTCACTTTGCTTCTACTGTTGCACAACATCATTGACAGGGTCAAGCAATGCAACTGACGAAGAGGATACACGAAGAACAAATGGCTCTACGAACAAAATGCAAATAAAAGAACTTGTAAAAATTCTGCGTCGCAGAACCATTAACCACTCTCCTTGCAGCCGGATAGTCCCTTCATTATCCGCACGACATTTGTGAAGCTTTTAGCACATTTTTCACTACCTCCATGAACCTGGAAACGACCTCGTTAAATGCGTGCATCGGGTACAAGCAACCAACGCTTTGTGAAACATTGAATTTGTGATCATTAGTACCCAACATGTAATGAATTCTACCAAACCGTCTTTCCATCTGGATTCCGTTGGTAGCCCACCTGCGATCATTAAACTGGGAGGGCCTGACATGCCGGTACTATTGCAGAACATGTTTACTCTTTTGTAGGAATCAAGCTACCTTCCAGCTCAGTGGAAAACATCGCTCATCATCCCCCGTCACAAGGGTGACTCCAAACAAGAAAATAATAATTACCGGCCAATCCATCACACCGCTATAGCCAGCGACTACAGCTGTAGATGAATTTTGCCATCCATTTCAAAAGCATTCATTAGGCTGACTTTGTAGACTTAATGATGATACTTCGGATCAGGTGGAACTAGCATGCTTTAATTACTGCTTCCTGAAATGCGAAACTTGTATCGTTTATAGAAGTTTTATTCAAAGCTACTAAAACAATTGTTGCCATATAACCAGTAACATTTGTTTCATTATTGCAAACATTCATGTATATATCTGCAACAGGATGAAGGTAGGCGGGATAAATTTTGCCCACATTGCCGTGCCACATATACGGCAGAAAAAAGGTGTTGGAATCTTTGTCAATATGCCATCCCCGTATATGGTATATGTGCACAATTCAAGTATAAGTTCTTTGTCACCGAACACGAGAAGCCTCTCTAGATCATCCATGACTGATTCATGTAGCATTAGTTAGCAGTACAGCATAGGAATAGCAAAATTGGTGACTATTGAACAAAGCAAAGGACGGCTTTTTCGGTGACTCTTTAGTTCTCGCAATGGATAATTGTTTGAGCAAGTGTGCCATAGCTTCACTACTCAGTACTGAACGCATTTTCCATAATGTTGCGAGGTGTAGCAATAACTGCCCTCATGTCCAGTTGCATTTGGCTTCGTGCGGCATTAGCTTCCGCTTTCTGAGGACATGTCATGACAGTGGGCAGTCGACTGTTGCTAGATGATGCCGTCTCGTGTCTTCATCAGTGGGTAACACTTCACACCACGGATTTGCCTGCATCTCAAAGTAACCACTCCTCCGATAGTGTGGAAAGCAAGGTATTAAAACCCCAAGTATGGCAAAACTAAGTTGCTCTTCTGGTTTCTGGAGTACTCCATAGGTAACAATGCAACGAGATAGGGCAATTAGTGTTGCAGCCCACTTATCAAATCTCGGACTCGCGTCAACTCTAAATAGAACGGTTGGATTAAATCGGTTATATCGCGGCGTCGTTCAACGGTCATTTGATGCTGTCCAGCCTCCTGCACTGTGACTGTGGTCATTAACCTCTTCATGACTAGGCCGCACTAGCGACGATCTCCATCTGCTTACGTGGAGTGCGCGTCACCCGTAATTTCGTTGCGGCCTCGACAAACTTAAGTTTATGAGCAATGCCCAGTCCTTGCTTATGGTTTATGAATCCCACCTCATTGCGGGTGTACAGTCTGTGCACATGTGCTAGGCTAAATCAGTGCATGCGATATCCTGTAGGCGGCTGATTCGCAACTTCGACAGGAATGCTGTGTAGGTTGAGCAAGCTTGCGCCAAATCTGTTGATGAATCTTGATTATCATTCACTTGCCGCCCGGTCTTATTCCTATGTACAGAACAGTACTAGGGGGAGTTGAATGGTATAGGTAGAAATACATTAAATCTACCTCAATCAGACAGACAGTACACGCCCGGAAAAGCACTGTATGCACCTAGCATCATTTCGGGAATCGTCAGCAGTGAGCATTCCATCGGAAACTGCTAGGGCTCGAACCGGAAACTAACATCAGCAAGTCCGTGGTTGAGACAACAGAGCTACGGGGGACGTTAACGACCATCGTGAATAAGTTACTATACATTTTTCCATTAAAGTTGGACAATCGGGCAAAACATTTAGGCCTGGGTGTCAACAGGGTTGCTCCTCCGGGGAAACCATTTTGAGTCTTCGGTAGCGGAAATGAACCACTCTCTGGCTTTGTAGGGGCTGTTTCATTGGCCAAGCGCCTTCAGCAAATAGGACCTCAGACGCATATCTGTGGCATGGACCCAATTGAGACGCCGCAACCGAAACATGAGCTCGCACACCTCTGTGCACAGTGAACGGGGGTGACACCATGTGCGACTGTGTTCCTCTACCCACAGAAGGGCATGTAACCAATCAGCGCACCCCAAAGGCACAGACGACTGGAGGGTAGGGAAATAGGAAAACGAGCTTGATAACATGTACCATCTTGAGAGGTAGTTACAACAAGCAGCGATGCTCTGGGTGGCTGAGGGAAGCTCTCGATACCAATGGAGCAACGTTTTTACGAGGTTGCGTTGTGGTTTGCGACAACGCACCCTGTCACACGAACCTGGAGCAAGTGTTTTCGGAGGACCGTTATCGCTCTGAGAGACTTCTACGTCTTGCACCATACTCTCCAGCACTCAACCTCATCGAAAGAATCTGGAGCATTATAAAGGCACATGTCAAATAGGGGATGAGGGGAAAATATGCCGAAATGCTCCGGGGGGACCCTCAAGGACTTTTAAGTAAAACAGAGTGGCGGCTCCGTATTCTCGAGTGTGCGGTGTCAGAAGCACGGGCCTTGATTACGCCTGAACACTGTGAACGAATGGTCGAACATGTCAGAAAGAATTACGGAAGTGTTGTACATTTAGTCGATTTGTAACATAATCTGTTGCTAGTAAACTTACTGTTTGTAAACGAGTGCTTTATTAACTGTATTTTTGTATTGGGCCAGGGTACAATGTGTACGCCACAATAAGTAGCCAGTTGTGCACCCGCAGTAGCCATGTGGAGCACAGATTTGTTTTCCGTGTCGCGTTGTAGAGCAAACCTGCGAGAGCTAGAATAATCGTTGCGCGCGTAACTACCGTTGCATAGTCCGTAAAGATGATTTATCCCTTGTCGTTGTTGGTGTTAAGGAAGCCGGTTCCACCAAATCGCCTTGACATTTTGAATTAGTGATGCCTACGCAGGTGATGAATTGCTCCGCATGGCGCATGCCAGACAAGTTCAAATGGGAACAGCAAGATAGGCATATTCCGTGAATGTTCCCTTTAAGCGGGTCGTTGCAGCATGAGTTCACGTAGTGTTTCGAAACGTGGATGAAGCAAAAACAACGACCTCATTGCACTCGGAACATCCAATTAATGATGACAAATCAGTTAGTAGAAAGGGAAGGCTTGTTGATGCCACCAAAGAGCATCGAGGTGACTCACGAAACCATTCACCGTAGATTCCGTTAGTGGTGATCTGGTAGCGAGTTATGGCGCTCTTTAACTGTACGCGATAAACGCGTTTCTGCTCAAATCGGATCACATGGTGGTTTGTGCAGTTTCCGCGGATAATCGCGGAGACTAGGTAACGTAGCGGGATGAAATAGCTAGGACAGATCTGGACCAATCTTTCCCGTCGGTTGATTCGCTTTGCAAGTACTGCCTCCGAAACTTCCAAGCGTGGCATTAAAATTAACTTCAGGGCGAGTGAATATTTTCTGGGAGATCATTTGTATACACTAAAAATTGTAGTGGGCCAAGGACGGATCCTTGTGGCATACCACTGGAGACACACTAGCTGTCCCAATGGGCATCGGCTAATGTTACCTTGATTGTTCTGCCATGCCAGTAAACTTGCAACCAGGTGAGCAGGGAACCACTGTAAAGTCGTGTACAATTTCCGATGAGTCACAAATTACTTGCACTTGAGTGCCTTTTACATAATCGTTATACAGCGCAAAATAAAGTGTTGGGCAACGGCTGTTGTCATCGGTCGACCGGGTGTTGACATATCTTTCCTTTTGATTTGATCACAGCATGGTCCCACTCACAGGCGGACGAACTAACAAGGGACAGTGGTGTGCAACGCGTTAACTGGCTCTTAGCAAGTGAACTGACTCTATCCGTTGGTTGTATCCATCTTCGTGTCAAACACCAACCATTGTTGTCCACCGTCCAAGACTGTAAGACTTTAACCCCGCTTGAAGACGGAATTGGAAATCAAAGTCAACCGGAAGCACGGGCCTCGGTTGCGCCGGAACACTGTGAACGAATAGTCGAACATGTCAGGGAGAATTACGGACGTCCTGTTCATTTGGTCGATTTGTAACATATTCCGCTGTTAGTAAACTTACCGTCTGTAAACCAGTGCTTTTCTGACTCCATCGTTGTATCGGGTCAGGGCGCGTCTTATACGCTGCGAGAGGTAAACATTTGTGCACCCGCAGTAGCCCTGTGGATCCCAAGAAATGTATTTCGTATGCTCGCGTCGCTTCCGCGATTTAGTTGTCCCGTTTTAGAACAACCCCGCGAGGGCTAGAAAATTATTTGCTTGCGTTACTTCCGTTGTATAGGCAGTAAATATGATTTATCGTTGGTGGTTTTTGTGTTAGGAAAGCCAGCGGATAGCGGCTTACATATGGACATAGAAAAAACAAACGCTGATCTGTGCCTACTTGATCGCAATGGGGGAGTGTGTGGCTGTTGACCAATTCGTTCATCCTTTTACGTGAACGCATGCAGCTGGACGTTGCTTGACCTCGTTCAATGATGATCAATGCGTAATAAAATAGCACGTGATGAAAGCGCAAATAAGGTTTACCGGGACCTAACGTGGAGTAGTTGCGGAACTTTATTCGCTGTTAACTGGATCGAACACTAAGGCTACGGATTGAAGTGGTTTTGCAGCGGAAACAAAGCGTGAACGTCGCAGCAAATCGCTTCGCAATTATTATTAGTTATGCCTATGCAACGACACTAACAATATTTAAAAAACGGCTGCATGATGCACTCATCAACTTACACTTTGTTACTTAAAACTACATCTCCATTCTACACCTGGATTTTGCCATGGAATTATTTGTTCTTAACTGTGGGTGTTTGATTATAGGAGGATCGCAGGACTGCAGCGAAGTAAACGATATGTCCTTACTTCATATTTAAATATTAACTATTTTACTATCTTTATTATAGTAGTGGGTGGCGGGATGAGGCCAAACATACTTGCACAGCGGCGCATAGGGAAAACCGGCCGAGGTGGAACCCGGTTAGTGGCATTGTTCATTTGGTTCGGGGTCAAACCTAACCTGGGTTGGTTCCATCTGCCCTTATGAGGTGTAAGTCGGTAAGTATCATCGGGTTAACCTGGGACAAGACGGTAGCGCGCCTAGCGTCGGTCTTCCATAATGTTAGCGACTATCCCAGGTTGCGTCTAGGGCGCCGGGCTGGTTCATGGATGGGATGTTTCTCAGTATTGTAGCCAGACGGAGATGTTTAAGGAAGGTTGAATAAATGGGGGGCGGATCCAGGCGGCGAGACACAAGGGTAACGGATGTGAGGGCGTGGCGCTGGGGCTCCAGAGTCAGACGATCTGCGTTGGTTATAACCATCGTGGCAATGCACACCTATAGGTAGGAGGGCGGGCTGTGGAAGAGGGGTAATGAAAGGCTGAGAATAAGACCTGGAAAATGAGTAAGGGGAAGATCGGGGGTGTAGGGATCAATATAGGTGGTATATTTCTCTATTATCCGTGAGGAACATACACGCGGGGGATTTCCATGCACGGTCAAAGCCACACAGTGAAATAGGCCCCCCCCCTCTGAGCGCACATCAGCACAATGTCGGCCAGTTACCACGACATGCAA
>CALYDF020006209.1:0-13629 GCA_944474145.2 Dicrocoelium dendriticum
GTTTGGCAGTTTGGGCGCTCCCGAATGTATGCCGCGACGTCCTTCCTCATGGTTGGCCAAAACACTCGCCTCCGCAGCAATTCAAAGACCCGCTCGAATCCCATATGGGCGCCATCATGAGTTATGCTCATCACACTTTCTCGCTGATTTGGTGGAACAAAAGGCACTTTCCGTCCGTCTATCGCCACCACCACGTTATCGTTTTCGACCTTCAACCTGTCCCAGATCTTGAGGAGTTCCTCCACCTCCTCCGATGTAGCCTCCGGTTTGGTGCCAGCCCGTAAGTGAGAGCACAACACATTCACAAATTCATCTGTCCTTTGACCTCCCAGCAGGTTCCTCTCCCCCATCGCGAACGCACGCACCGGGATGGCATGATGTCGGGCATGATGTCGTCCAAACACGGGCGTGACAACATATCTGGCAATACATTCTGCGTCCCATCCACGTGCTTAATGGTGAAGTTGAATTCTCGCAATCGGTAGGCCCATCGCGCAAGCCGTCCCCGCGGGTCTTTCGCCGTCATCAACCACGAGAGCGGTTTGTGGTCAGTGACGACTCGGAATTCATTCGCCAGTAAGTAATTTCTCCACTTCTCTAACGCCCACACGATGGCCAAGCATTCTTTCTCCGTTGTTGAATACTTCGGTTCCGCCCCCGTCAGCACTCTGCTCGCGTACTCCACCACCCCAGCCGGTTGAGACAAAACCGCACCGATCGCCACGTTGCTTGCGTCGACAGCCACAGTGAACCTCTCACCAGGATTGGGTAGCCGTAGACATGTCGGGGCTTCTGCTATGCATGCTTTTAGATGGTCAAAGCCTTGATCCGCTTCAGCTGTCCACGCGAACGGCACGTCCTTGCGAAGCAGCTTTAACAACGGGCTGACCTTCTCTGCGAACTGGTGCACAAACTTTGAATCATATGCCACCACTCCCAAGAACGAACGGAGCTGACGCTTGGACTTTGGTTTTGCGAAGCACTCGATTGTCTCGCATTTCTCCGGAAGTGGATGGACTTGACCATTGCCCACGATGTGACCCAAGCATACAATTGACTTTCGGGCAATCTGCGACTTTTTACGACTGAGTTTCAGACCAGCTTCGTCTAGTCTCTGCAGTACTGCTCCAAGTCTGGTCACGTGTTCCTGTTCCGTCTCAGAGAAGACGATGATGTCATCACCGTACACAACCACGCCTTGCAGGTTCGCGAGGACCATCAGCAACAAACACCTGAATGTAGCCGGGGCGTTACACAATCCAAACGGCATTCTCAAAAACTCATACTGCTGGCCATTGACACTGAACGCCGTCTTGTGATGATCTTCTTCTGCGATCGGCAGTTGCCAATATCCCGAGCGGAGATCAATCAGAGATATCTGCTTCGCACTGTGAAGGCTTGAGAAAATTTCTTCCATCTGAGGCATCGGGAATGCATCCTTCTCAGTCACCCTGTTTAGTTCTCTGAAATCGATGCAAAATCGATAGGTTCCGTCGGCCTTCTTCGTCAATAGCACGGGTGATGAATACGGGCTGTGCGTTCGCCTTAAGATTCCTTTCGATTCCATCTCGGTCACCTGCTTCTGTACCTCAACCAAGGTGTTCTGTGGGATTCGTCTGAAGATTGGCTTGCATTGTCCTCCTGGGATCAACGGTATTCGTTGTTCAACCCAATTGCAAAATCCGTAATCATCTTCCGCGTCTGTGAATAAGTGGGCATACCTGCTCAGTACGTTGCGTATTGCACGGTTCTGACAATCAGGTACTGCTTTGAGGGCACCAACCCGGTCGGTTCTCCCCTTGTTTATCTCGATCGTTTCGTTAGCCTCGATCACCACATCGTTTTTCAGGTCAATTGTGACACCGAGCCGTTTCAGGATGTCGGTTCGGATGATGGTTTCGGTCGTCTCCTCTGAGGTCGCGAACATCGGAGAGCTTCGGGATTGAACTGAGGAACTGCCTCCGTCTGGGATGGGACGAAATAACCAACAAGTACTTACCTGGACCATGGCCTCACTTCCACTCTAACTATTTGCACCCAACCACCGATGTCCAGTGAGGGTAGCTGGACACGAATTCTTCGCTCCCCGGCAAATATACATAATCAGAGAAGACTGCATGTGGTTCTGCGAAGGATCAACACATCATATTCAATAAGAATGTTTAGTACCCGACCTACCAGTGGACAGGACCCAGGAGCGCAATAGGCAACCAGTTATTGCATCAACCAGCGGAAAAAATGGGACGCAACCTGACTGCGAATAACCGAGCAAACAGACTTTTAACAAGAAACATAGCCAGTTACAATTTGCCATTCAATGGATTGGTGGCAGTGTTCCAGGACGTGGTGGGTTTTCGCCTGGCAAGCGTTCTCCCTACAATAGCCACAAATGTCCGTTTAACAACACTGCAACGTGGCGTATGTGACTCGCCACCGAATAAAGTCACAGCCCATAACTTTACACTGGCAGGTCAACTAGCGTCACAATTCTACATAGGATGGTTACACTGGGACTTCTACATCTGTATATACTGTTGTCGTTTTACATCCTACGACACGTTGCCCTTTTCCTTCCTTGTGTGCGGGCTCTTCCATTACCTTTCAATGGATCATTCAGGTTTCTCAATCTCTTATTAGCTGAGGTCCCGTATCTCATGACAGCCAACTTATTGTTTCGCATTTTCAACATTGTACAGTTCCAGTCATGGATATATGAACAATTTTCTGCGTTACTGTTACAATTGCATTATAATGTTTGTACCGTTGTACATATCTGATCATGCCTCCATGAGCGTGCCTCGCATTGTCGAGAATAAAATATTTATTTATTTATATATGAACATGTCATGGCTGATGAGCGTTTCACCTATCCTGGTTCGTAACCGCTGCGTGCCCGTCACTTTCAAAGAATGCCCACCGACCGTCTGCATCGTGATTGAAGATGGGTTTACTGGAACCCCATTGAACCTCTTCGTAATTGACACTGCCGCTCCTGTGTCTACTATGGCTCGGACAGACACACCTTCTATAGTTACCTGAAGGACTGGTACTCGCCACCGACTCGGCATGGATAGAGAGAATCAATGGGGCACATTGACGTTGGTGCAGAATCTCGCCACATGACCATTCTGGTTGCATCGGAAACAGCGGCGACCGTTCCGGATTGCCCTACATTGCGTTGTGAAGTGGTGCTTGAAGACTCTACCGACAACAGCTGCTCCACCATTTCGGATGGGCGATTTACTTTCTGTTCCAACTCAGCATGCTGGATGCTTCTCCCTGTCACTCGTTCCGACAAATTCTGGGCGACCGTCACCAGATCCAACGCTTTGCTGTCTCACACCATCGACGCCAATTTCACCTGAGCATAGAGTGGACCGGGCAGACTTCGGATAAACTGCTGTTTCAGTAGGCGCTCTCTAGCATTACCCTCTAACTCGGGGAGCCCAATCGTTAGATGTAAATAAATAAATAAATAAATAGTTTATTCTCGTCACTGCGAGGCACACCAAGGGCGTGATCATGGTATTACAGACATGTAGGATCGGCAATTGCACATATTAGTACATTTTGGCCAATAGCATGAGAATTTATGTGTGTGTTGAGATGTAAAACTACGTATAACTGTGTAGTTGGAAGGGGATATGTTGTGTGAGTCGGTAAATGTGACTGTGTGTGCTTTTGTTCGTCGTGTTCGCCATCAAAGAGGGAATCGGTGGAATGTGTTGAATCCGATGACGTCCGTCATGTGTGAATGATCCTCCGGAAAAGGGAAGAGGCCGTGACTTTATTTAGTGGCGAGTCACATCCGCCACGTCACAGTGTTGTTAAACGGATACTTGTGGCTTTTTGTAGGGAGAACGCTAGCCAAGCGAAATCCCACCACATCCTGGAACGCTGCTGCCGAACCATTTGCTGGAACGGGATTTACCCGAACCACCCAGCTGGCACCACGAGGAGGTAGTTCGGCTAGCCAGCTGCTGGAAAAACACCATCAAATCCTCCTGTTCGTCCAATCTGGCTGCGTGAAATCGTTGCAGTGCTCGTTCTCTCTCCAGATCCTTCCCAAATTCTGCACACAAGGCAGCCCTCATCTCAGCGAACGAACAACCGGGTTTGGACTTTCGAGTGAGGCAATACACCGCCTTGGCTCGTCCACTCAACCGTGAGCCCAAAGCAATTAGCAAATTTGCATCCCCCTCACACCCTTGCAAGCCGCAATTCCGTCGAACGCATCGAGCCACGCCTCCACCTCACCGGCCGCAAATTGCTCCCACTGGGTCAACTCCATCGCGATTGGTCACGGCACCTGTGTAGCGAGAACGACAAGACAGGGGGTAGACGTTTATTGCACACCGAAAATGGGCACATCCGGGGTCTCACGCGCGCCATCGAATATCGACTAGATTTCTGTCCCACCACGCAACACAGGTACGGATGTTAGAGGCGAGCCAGTCCTTTCGCCTCGGGAGCTCTGACTTGCAAGTCCCGCCTTCCTGTTTTCGCCTCGATCTCCGCTTCTCTGTACTCGATTTGGATCGGCCAGGAGTCGTTCGAGAGCTCTCGACTTGCTTGTTCTGAGCTGTGGCAATCGGCTCGGCCTCGGTCCTGTGGGCTGCGCTTGCTGCGTATTTGTCTGATTTATTGCGCTGTCCACATATTCCCGCTCCGTAGTTCCGGGCCCAGGCTCGTCGCTAGCCGTCCTTCGCGATCCGCTCTCAGCTAACTCCGAAGAGCTCCCCAGAGCCATTCTTGGAAGCGGCCCCTCTACACTAATAGCATTGAGGAAGCGCATGGAAGTCTCGGAGCACTTTTCATCCATTACGTTGCCAGGGTGAACTAGGCTTGTAATAGCCACTAAACGCTCAGCTATTGGCTGTAAGCTTTTAAAGGTCACTTTCATACTCGCCAACTCCTCTTGCAGCTGCGCGATTTCTCGGCGCATAGAAGAAAATACGTCTATCACCTTAACGGAGCAAGGCATGGTCACGTTGGTCGTTGTATTGCCCCCAGTTTATTCGCTTTGTTTACACGATGGCTAGTAGAGATTCCTCTTTTTACCGCAAGCATTTGAGACCAAGTTAGATAGTCAGCCACGAAGGAGAAAAGTAATGGAAAGGGGAGAAGTAACAAATAAGGGACAACGATATTGCCAAGGAAAATACCAGATGGTGGAATTCTGATAAATATCAGAGTAGATATAAAAGATCTCTAGTAGGCAGATGGTAGACTGTACCAGATGTATAACTCCCACAAAGATACTACCAGTCGAGAGCGAGACGAATCAACCTGTCAGGGTGACCTTGACCTGTTATACACAATTACAAATGTAAATTGAACCCATGAGGTGCAAACCACAGCCGAGGGAGCTCCAGCCGTTTGTATCTCGACATGAACTAGGCAGTCTTCTCCGGCTTCCACATTGACAAGAAACGTTGTGCACAGTTTTGACAATCAGTGGAATCAACTCGACAGTTGTGGTACCTGCGACACATCGATGGACAAGTCTGTAGCAAGCCTTAACTGCTTCTACGGTATGTGATAATTAAACGTATTATATAATATTAGTCGATGCTTCGTTGGCTGAAATCATTTCATGTGGTTCAAATATTCTATCTCACGCAGGGACGCCAGTTTAATGTTCGCGCGTAGTTTAAACCTTTGAGATTTTCCGCTGTACGGTAAAAGCAAATGACACGCTCTCATGTTAGCTATGATGCATTTAAGCACAATAGATCGTTTTTATGGGTAAATTTTGCAAAACATGCACTGCAAACCTTCTTATGAAGACACCAAATCAACCTAGCTGTCATTCCTATAAGTGCAGTACCGCGTGTCGATGGCGAAGACCGGATTGTGTAAACCATTTTTGTTTCAGGCAATCCACCAATCCCCGTTTTAATGCTTTAACTTTTCAGAAGCACCAAATATTCAGTTAGTGTGCTCATGCAAAAAAGTGTACTAAAGAATAAGTTGGTTCATATCTTCCGCCACAAACGTAGGCAGATGTACCATCACCGGATAACAAGGAGCATGAGTAGCAATTCGTTGGTCCTGCTTTCATCCCCACATTGTTTTTAGGTTGCTTACGTCAACTCCATCCCTAGCGCAACACTTGGAAAAGCTAAACGCAAATTTGTCGCGTCTCCTGTCACGAACATAAATAAATAAATAAATAAATATTTTATTCTCGACAAAGCGAGACAGGCCTTTTGGGCATGCTCAGCATATTGCATTATTGTACATGATAGCGGAATAAGCAGCACCAACAGTGGGAGTAGTAAAGTTGGAGACAGTAGTGTGGGCCCATAGAGCCCAAAGGTTGTATGTAGTCTATGTACACAGAATGCGAGAGGTAAAAATAGTGATCAGATCACTTATTTGGTATGTTGATGAGGAACTAGTCCGATGAGGTCCCGTAAGCAATGTAGGTCAGTGAGTGAAGTATGAGGAAACGGGTGGAAAATACTTAAGAATAGTGGTATGTCACTAGTCAGATATGTAGGCGTGTTCATGCGAGAGCCGATATATGCACAGAACTTGCAAATGTGGTGTAGTTCAACTTGCCAACGTGTTAGGGGCGGTGACTTTATTGAGTGGCGAGTCACATCCGCCACGTCGCAGTGTTGTTAAACAGACATTTGTGGTTTTTGTAGGGAAAACGCTTGCCAGACGAAGACCCACCACGTCCTGGAACACTGCCGGCTGTTGATATACATTAGCAAGATGGTATCTGACCGATTACCCTCGCGGATATTCGCAGTCACTTAACGCCAATTTGTTTCCTATGATTGTGTAGTCGCCTTCGGAGTCCAGTATAAGTGGTTGGAGCTGTTGAAGTCGGACGACTTAGGTGACTTGTATTGAATTGATCAGTTTCCTAGGTTATTTAGTTTGTCATGATTATGAAGTGCGGGTATTTTCTTTGTTCTTTATTGTATCCGTGCCCATGGGAGCGTCGCAGGTACGTCTGCAGCGGTGTTCGGTGCAGGTAATGTTATCCTGTAGAACAAGGGTGAGAAGAAAAACGGACCGAGCAAACTGCCAACAAAATTGAACAGGACTATGTTATTGTATAAATATAAAATTTATGGTAAAGTTGTGCTGGCTGAAATCAATGGAGTGACCGATAAGCTGAGGCTAGTGGTACCTATACCGCCAACGAATAGTTGCGATATGAGCGAAGAGAGACGCCAAACAAGAGAGGAAGACGTTAATGTGGGCTGAGATGCATGATAGTGGAGCCGAGAGTCAAAATTCAATCAGAGACCGGAAATTCGGAGTACGGTAGGCGTTACCAAGCATAGAGATAACGATTCAGACAAAGAAGAGTATCATAAGGTTGTAACTTATACCATTGAGAACTTGAGTTGATGGCAGCCGGTGCTCAAAATAAGAGAGGCCTTGGCTTGAGACCTATGGGCATTTGGAGCCTCAGAGGACTGACTTGGTCAAAATGCTTCGGAATGAGACGCACAGAAGGATTGGTAACCAAAAGAGACCAGGGATGTTGCGCTGACGCTAGTGATAACTATACCGCCATTAGACTGTTGCGATATAGACCAGAAGAGAGGCAAAACACGAGAGGGGACGTAATTGTGCGCTGAGAAGCATGAGAATGGAGCCGAGAGGCAAACCTCAACCAGGGACCTGAGATTGCAATTTCCGCAGAACGACCAAGCATGCAGCTAATGTAGCAAACGGAGGCGAGGACACAAGGCAGTTAATTATAAAAATGAGAAAATTAATCGGTGGCAGCCGATCCTCAAAAGAAGACAGGCCTTCGTTTGATGCCAATGGGCATTTGGGGACTGAGAGGCGGGAGTAGTCGAAGAAGTTTAAAACTGATTACCACAGTAGCAAAGGGAATCAAAGGAAGCTTAGGATGTTGCGCTGACGCTAGTGAAAACTATATCGCCATTTAGCCGCTGCGATATGGACCAGAGAAGAGGCCAAACAAGAGAGGGGTACGCAATTGTGATCTGAGAAGCATGAGAGTGGAGCCGAGAGGCACAATTCAACCAAGGACCTGGAATTTCAATTTCGGCAGAAGGACAAAGCATGCAGGTAATGTACCAGACTGAGTCGAGTAAAAGAGACAGTTAATTATACAAATGAGAACATTTGCCGACGACAGACGAAGTATGAATGAGAGAGGCCTTGATTTGAGACCGATAGGGATTAGGAGCCTGAGAGGACGGAAAAGTCCAGCAGGTTTATTAATTAGTGTCACAGTAGCAAAGAGAATCCAACCAACGCCAGTAAGTTGCCTTGACGTTAGAGGCACCTATACCACCATTGAACCGATGCGATATGGACCAAAAGAGAGGCCAAACAAGATAGGGGACGATACTTGTGAGCTGAGAATAACGATAGTGGAGCCGAGAGGGAAGATTAACCTGGGACATGATTTTCGATTTAGGTAGAGGGATCAAGCGTACAGATAATGAATCGGACGGAGACGAGAATCATGAGGCCGTTACTCATACCGTTAACAACCTTAATCGATGGCAGCCGATCCTCAGAGGAAAAGAGGCCTTGGCTTGAGACCTATAGGCATTTGGAGGCTGGGAGGCCGGAGTAGTCCAATGGGTTTAACGATGAGTGCCATAGTTGCAAAAAGAATCACACGGGAGCTAGTAAGTTGCGTTGACGTTAGAGGCACCTTTACTGCCATTGAACCGATGCGATATGGACCAAAAGAGAGGCCAAACAAGATAGGGGAACGTAATTGTGAGCTGAAATGCATGATGGTGGAGCCGAGAGACAAAAGTCAATCAGAGACCTGAAATTGCAAGTTTGCAGGCGACCAAACATACAGGTAATGAGCCAGTATCATGAGTCTGTTTATTATGCCAATGAGAACTGTAATCGATGCTCAAAGGAAGTGAAGCCATTGTTTAAGACCTATAGGCATTTGGAGCCGGAGGCCGGTGCTGTCCAGGACGTTTAAGAGGGCGTGGCGCAGTAGGAAAGTGGATCAAATGTGGCCTAGGATGTTGTGCTGACTCTATGGGAACCTAAAACACCATTGAACCGATGCGATATGGACCAGAGAAGAGGCCAAACAAGAGAGGGGTACGCAATTGTGATCTGAGAATCATGAGAGTGGAGCCAAGAGGCAAACTTCAACCAGGTACCTGAAATTTCAATTTCGGTAGAAGGACAAAGCATGCAGGTAATGTACAAGACGGAGGCAAGTACGTGCGGCAGTTACTTATACAAATGAGAACGTTTGCCGACGGCAGCCGATGCTCGAATGAGAGAGGCCTTGTTCTGAGACCGATGGGCATTAGGAGTCTGAGAGGACGGACAAGTCCAGTAGGTTTAATTACGAGTGTCACAGTAGCAAAGAGAATCAAGCGGGGGCTAGTAAGTTGCGCTGAAGTTAGAGGTACCTACATCGTCACTGAACCGATGCGATATGGACCAAAAGAGCGGCCAAACAAGATAGGGGACGATACTTGTGAGCTGAGAATAACGATAGTGGAGCCGAGAGGGAAGATTAATCTAGGACATGATTTTCGATTTAGGTAGAGGGATCAAGCGTACAGATAATGAATCGGACGGAGACGAAAATCATGAAGCCGTTACTCATACCGTTAACAACCTTAATCGATGGCAGCCGATCCTCAGAGGAAAAGAGGCCTTGGCTTGAGACCTATAGTCATTTGGAGCCTGAGAGTCCGGAATAGTCCAATGGGTTTAACGATGAGTGCCATAGTTGCAAAAAGAATCACACGGGAGCTAGTAAGTTGCGTTGACGTTAGAGGCACCTTTACTGCCATTGAACTGATGCGATATGGACCAAAAGCGAGGCCAAACAAGAGAGGGGACGATACTTGTCAGCTGAGAAGAATGATAGTGGAGCTGAGAGTCAAAATTAATCAAGGACCGGAATTTTCGATTTCGCAGGGATCCAAGCGTACAGGTAATGAATCGGACAGAGACGAGAATCATGGGGCCGTTAATTATGCCATTGAGAACCTTAATCGATGGCAGCCGATCCTCAGGGGGAGAGGAGCCATAGCTTGGGACTATGGGCGTTGAGAGCCTGCAAAAGCCGGAGAAGTCCAATAGGTTTAACGATGAGTGCCACCGTAGCAAAGAGAATCAAACGGTTGTTAGTAAGTTGCGCTGACGCTAGTGATGCCTATACCGCCATTGAACCGATGCGATATGGACAAAAAGAGAGGCCAAACAAGATAGGGGAACGTACCTCTGAGCTGAGATTCATGATGGTGGAGCCGAGGGGCAAAAGTCAATCAGAGACCTGAAATTGCATTTTGCTAATGAGAACTGTACTCGATGCTCAAGGGAAGCGAGGCTTTTGTTTGAGACCTATAGGCGTTCGGAGCCGGAGTCCGGTGCGGTCCAGGAGGTTTAAGAGTGCGTGGCGCAGTAGGAAAGTGGATCAAATGTTGCCTAGTATGTTGTGCTGACGCTTTGGGAACCTAATCCACCATTGAACAGTTGCGGTACGGACCGAAGGAGAGGCCAACCAAGAGAGGGGGACATAATTGTGAGCTGAAAAGCATGAGAGTGGAGCCGAGAGGCAAACTAATCAAGGACGGGAACTTTCGTTTTCGGTAGGGGGACCAAGCTTGCTGATAATGTATTGGACGAAGACGGGTATCATGAGGTTGTTGCGTTTAAAAATGAAAACCTTCGTTAATGGCAGCCGATGTTCAAATGAATAGGTTGAACAATTTAACCTCTTCGACGCCAGGAACGTGTTGGATTTTGAAGAACCACGAGGTACTCGCTCATGGACTGTAAGTGCCATTGAAAGAGGAAGCAAGGAAGGAAGCTTCTTTGTTACAGCGCTTTCAGGTGGATTATGTGTTCCCTAAAGATGTGGCGCTGATGTAGAAGATGATTCGCAATACATTTGTGGGGTGGGTACAACTGCCGTTGTTGACGCAGTACCCCCATTTGGCTAACTTGGTTAGTGGTGCACTATTGACCCTTAATGACTTCATATTTTACGTTGCCGAAATAATTAATCACATGAACCTTCGTTTCGATAGGACGGCGTGTCATGAGCCATTGTTTTTTTTAACTGCATCTTTTCCTATTACGCTATTTTGCTTCATCTTGCTCATAGTATTCAAACCATGTTTCCAAGGATTTGTACATGTCTTACACCTACTGGCAACACCCCGTGTAAATGTACCGAGCTTACCGTTTTACTGATACGTTTTAAATTTAACGCTGAACACTGCATCGCTCTGTTTCTTCACTGCGCTTTCTGGGTGATTATAGAATAGGCAACCGCACCACTAGCGTACGGATGGAAGCATTTGCCCTCTGGGGCTCCGTAAGCAGGAAAATGGTATGGGTTAAGGGATTTCGCGTCACGGTCCCAGTCGAATTACGTGGGCAATGTCTCACGGTTACTAGTAATTAGTGTAGAAGTTGCAAAGTTATTGGTAATGCACGCCGTCGTGCTTTACAAATGTTTGGATAAGCAACGATAACACGCTTGAAGCAACGCGTGTGCTTTGGTTATTGTCACCGTGCTGCCTAGTAGGGTGACGTCATAAATCGTGGCGACTACTCTTCCATGGTCCGTAACGGGGTGGTGAAGCGCGCCCGTGTCTCCGTAGCGAGCGAACTAGTCACTTGTCCTCTAACTTAGCCTATCTTTTAAGAGTCGCCTCCCCATCGCTTTGTTTTCAAATTTCGTTTTCGAGACTGTTGTATTAGCTAGCCGTCGTACACTTTCACTCCAGTCATCTAGTCGCCTCGCGCTTGGTTTTCTACCAGCATCTCTGCCAGTATTTTCCAGCTAGCCACGAGACCGGATACAAGCCTAACAGTCTTTCAGTTCCGATACTCACAACATGGCTTTCCAGCCGCATTCAAAAGATTTTGTTTCCCGTTCAGCCCCTCGGTCTCCTACGACTCATGTACATTGCGGACACAGAAGCTCACTATGTCCTCGACCAGTGGTATAGTACAGCTTGCCACTGTCGTGATCGTGGAAAATCACGGACTATAACTTGCGGCTTGCTGGCAAGGTCAAACGTCAAGCCTACAGCTCACACAAATATCAAGGCTCTCACCCTACCTTCCAACAAACCAATCAAGCTAAATAATGTGTAAGCAACTAGCGAAACTTCACCGTCCGTGAGATCCTGAGACAACCACGTTTCAATGAATGCTAGTTGATCGGAATGAACTCTGACGAATGGCAGACCCAATCCATATCTTTTACCGTTTACGCACCTGTTGCCAAAATGCGGCATGGTCCATGTTTTCTCACGGCATTTTCCATGGCAGTGGCCATCCAGGTATAAAGCATGAAAGTTATGTGGCCAATAGTTCTGACGACACACGACGCCCCAAAGAGTGGAAATAACTAATGAACACGGGTGGCTTCAAGGGTGTTATCGATGGCAATCCAAGCTTATGTCAACGCCGACTGCATTTGTTACTAGTCACCTTGAAATGTCTACGAGGTTTACCGCCAACCTTAGGGCTTTGTCTTGCCAGCGCGTGTGGGATGGTAAGTTTTAGTCGGTTAACCCATCGGCTGGCTAGTCGAACGCCCTCCACGTGGCGCCAGCTGGGTGGCCCGGGTTAATCCTGTTCCAAAGCATGGTCCGGTATCAGTGTTCCAGGGAGTGGTGGATTTTCGCCAGCCGGGTGTTTTCCCTATAAAACGCCACAAGTGTCTGATTAAAAAGGAAGCGACGTGACCAATATGCTTCGCTAACAAGTAAAGTCACTGCCTCCTGCCCCGGCGTTTCAGAAGGATCTCACCCCATTCAAGGACGTCAGCAAATTGGAAGCTACCAGTTGAGTTCTTCACCATTCGCACCCACAACATTCACCGAACATTAACAAAGTCAATTAATATGATTACTCATACAAACGTGTATGTATGTAAATGCAACCAAGGCCTATTATATCCCGGGAGAAGTCTAACCTTCGTGTGCAGTTACTGAGCATCCGCCTACATAGTAACATGAGCATGCCGTTAAGGTGTGTTCCGCACTGTCTGGACTAAGCCATTTATTTCTTTTAAATAAATACATAAGTATTATATTCTCTAATGCATTGAGGCCAACTAAATCAGACATGAAAGGAAATTCCAAGCAACCGGGTTGCGCAAAAGATACGTCACAGTGCACGTAGTTGTACAAGTTGCAATAACTGAAGTGGTCATGAGGAGCAAATACTCCTCAGCCCAATGACGATGAATTGACTTCCCGTGTGCGCAGAGTAAATAGGAAAACCACAGTAAGTGATGTAGTCACAGCATGTAAGGACTGAATGGCTCTTTCTTGTAGGCGTCATTGGAATAGTAAAAAAGTCTCTATTCGATATGCCAGGGCGTAAATGTGGGCAGTAACCATATTCATTGGCGAAGCACATCAGTTACGTCGCAGCGTTGATAAACGGACTTTTGTGGCTTTTCATATGGAGCACGCTTGCCAGGCGAAAACCCACCATGCTCTGGAACACTGTCTTTAATTGTTTTAAACGATCATGTACAACTGGCGTAGCCTCCAGGCAACTAGTTGTTCATTTAGTTATTAGTACTCGAATGCATTCTCAGTTGACTGAGCAGAAAGCTCAGTCAGGTCCCTGCGCAGACGTCGAGGCTAGTCGAGTTGGATG
>CALYDF020006210.1:0-13612 GCA_944474145.2 Dicrocoelium dendriticum
CTGCATCGCAGCTTTTCCTGCCAATTTCGTTTTTCGTTTGGCTTATACCGTCATCGCTTTTATCGTCATCTCGGTCCTTCACCACAACTTTGTTGTCATCCACTATCAAGTCTACTCCTTTTCGTTACTTACTCAGGGCACTTATTTTCCATGGAAAGCCACAGCGCTTGGTCATAATTCACAGAATGGAAAGTCCTTCTTGGAGAAAAGGTATGTTAAAAATTATGTTTTTATTAGTACATTCCCGAAACTTGCACTTCCGCAATCTCAGCACCGATAAGTATGCTAAGCGTGTTTTTCTTGATCTAAGCTGTTATCCAAATAACCGTTATGGTTGTTGAGTTCATCAGCTCACTCTCTAGCTACCCTTGTTTGTGTTTTCTGTAAGCGGATTCGGTCAAGATATCTACTAGAGCTTGGCATGGTCAAAATTTTCGGTTGCTATTTACTCTCTCCCTCAGCCCATTTGCTAACCCATAACAGTTTGACAACCGTTGGGCTGAGTGCGTTCATTCCTCAGTACCAGGCAATCGGTTGATATCTTCTGCAGCCTGCACCCACTTCAGACGATGTGCGATCACAGGCCTGAACGTTTGTGTAAGTATGATTGTGTCAGATCAATGCATAAGTTATATGCTTAAGCTTAACGGAAACAACTCACGCCTATGCATTTTTGATGCAACTGAGTAGTCGCCGCGCTCTTGATGATCAAACATTGTTGACTCACCTCAACCGTATTGTAGGTGAAGAACGGAATGAGCCTTTTGGACTCCGGATTATTGAGAAATACACGCGACGTGCTCGCTCCAAGAGTGAATATCGCTCTTTCATTTTATTCTCGTCGCTACAAATAAACACTCCTTTAAACGGATCGAGTATTTCTTGCAAGGAAATGACAACAAAAGCAGTCGAAATCAGTACTTCGCGCAGAAGCCATGGTTGGTGACATCTGGTTCCAGATTTGCTCGTCACTGCGGCCTCCATAGGACAGCCGCGTGCGCCTACGGTGACCATGCGTGACTTCTGTTGCTTCACACACGCACATTAACTCCAGTGTTAACCCGAAGAAATAAGACCGGGAGGCATGTTGTTGAAAGTCACACTACATCAACAGAGCCGGCCCGCACCACTTCAACATGCTTAACAGCAGCATTTCTGTATATATGCTTTGGGAACCATGCCTACCAGACATACACAACCCGGTACTGTGGCTTTAGTCCGCTCCACACTGAATGGAACCACATTTTGTGTCTAGCACGGTCACGAAGACCATACATTCCGTCTCCCTATGCAACGACGAACTGTCTCCTGAAGCCAGTATAATCAAGATAGTGGTTTTTCGACATATAAACACCTTGTCAGTATTCACCTCATGTGTTGCTACACCGGGGATATCAAACAACCAACATAGAATTTTAGGGAAAATAAACAGGAAAAATTGACACGCAATATGCAGTAGAATAACAGAACTGAGCAAATAAAATAAAGCGGAATACTTATCCACGAGGCTTCCGACAAGGAGGCCGGCCCGTAGCCTTAAAGATCACAGGCCTGCCTTGTAACTCGAGGGCGCGGCTTCGAGTCTGCATAGAGACAGGGTGACCCTCGCAGTATCCTTGGCCCACATGCGACTGTTGGTGGTTGTACAGCAGCAAAGCGTCGGTACGCAGTACCGACGTACCTCTGATGCCTATTTTCTTTTCTTCTAAGGAAACATCAAAAAGAAAAGAGGGTATAGTATAATACCCAGACGTTATAGGTCTGAATTTCCTCTTAATACATCTGCACCTTGACAACGGCGTACGACTAGACAACCGGTCATCGTATGGAGCTAAGTTAGTATTTGCGAGAGCTTCTACGCAACTTTCATTGCCATGATCCTTAATACATACTTTCTCTTTTGAGTAATTTGTCTGGTACTGGCAGAGACCATTTACTACAGACAACATGGACTACATTTAAATATCATAGTAGCACCCTTGTTAAGTCACCAGCGATGTCAACATTCTTTTCATTGTTCGCGCACCCCCTGTAACTTTTTCTGGGATGCTGTAAAGGTATCTCGTTGTGCCTTCTTGACTGACTACTCAGCCGGAGGAGCAGGAAAAAGACGCACGGAGATAGGTCTGGGCTGTAGACAGGCTGTGGCAAGGTTGGAATTTGCTTCTTGGTCAGTGACTACCTGGTCACTAAGGCGGGGTAGCTCGCCCCATTATCATGATGGAGGATCCAGCTCGCAACAATCTCAGAACGGACGTGCTGGAGTCGTAGAGGAAGTCCTCCTAGTACTTCTAGATAAAAATGTGCGTTTACAGTTTGTCCGGGATGATGAAACTCAGCGTGCGCCACTCGTTTCGAATCATGGAACTCAATGGGCATTGTTTTGATTTTTGGTTTGCTCAAGTCGATCGGGGTGACGCTTTCCGGTGCCATTCAGATCATTGCCCTTTGGTCTCCTGGTCATACTCAAAGCTCCAGCATTTGTCTCCTGTGATCACCCTCCGCAGAAAATTTGGCTGTGCTGCCACACGCTCCAACAATTCTTGCGAGATTGTCACACGGTTTACTTTGTTTTAGTCTGTCAGTACTTTTGCACACACTTCTCGCATGCTCATTTCTTGCGTCACAATCCTTTAAACTTGCGTTTTGGGCAAGTTTAGTTTCTCCGTTATCAATCGCATACTTTTTCTTCGATCACTGTTCAAACTGTCCCGCCCACCATCAACGTTTCCCTTCGTTTTGTTGGTCGAACTTCGGCCCACACGTCTCTCGCCCTCAGCATCTCTTCTCCCTTGAAGGCTTTCTGCTACTTAAACACCACCGATCGACTCAAACACGTCGTGCATGCTATCTTTAACATATCCAACATCTGTTCCGGATGCTCTGAGTTTGGCGCAATATTTACTTACGCAACACTGTTCGATGGAACGTTCCGTTTTCTTTCACGATACGTCACTCATATATGGATTCACTATTTCCACGATCCTCGCGCCCCAACTGCTTGCCAACAATTGGGACTAGTTGTAATACGCGGTTAACACCCGCCGCCACTCCAGCCAATCACAGATTTCCCAACCCACAGTGCATGCACGAAACTACAGCGCTTGTCCAGTTACTTTCGGGGACATACGCTGTAAACCTTACCCCACAGATAAATCAACCTCCGACGCAACTTAGAAAGTCTTTCCGATTTAAGGACGACTTCGGACACATCACCGGTGCGCGTCGCTATTCATATGAGGCCTCAGGCCAAGTACAGTATGAGTCACATGGACTCTGATCAAAAGCATCAGCAGTACGCCGACACACCGTACCGACGTTTCGCTACCACGCGATTGCCAACCGTCTGGCTTGAGTTGAACATACGAGTTCACTCGCACTTCGGCGGATTCGAACCGGTGACTTTTGGACTACAAAGCAAGCGCGTAATCCCTTCGACCACTACCGGTTGGAAGAGGAAACAAATCAATAGTACACAGTTTGCTGATCATTGTCTTGATCCCTCTATCGCTTCACCTTCTTCGACCCGATCAATAAAACGGGGACCTCAGCAGACGCTAGGTAGGTTTACTTAACACTTATCCGATCTGAGGGACTGGCTTGGCTGCCATCACCCTATGCTGGTCTATGCAATCCATCGTTGAGGACACACTGACGCCAACCGACACTAGCAGTGTTTCTTAGGTAACGATCGTCATAGACCAGAATGTATTTGAGATAAACAGAAAAAATCAAGCCTCCCCACCTTTGAAGAGAGGGGCTTTTATCAGGGTCCTACACACACGGCACTAGGAGTGTCCCTGACATGTAGGCAATTCTGCTTCTTGCAGTGAGTTAGCTAATTTCCTAAATCACACACCTGTCTCTTCCAGTTTGGTTGCCAAGGCAATTCTACTGATCAGCTATCCGGTCCCTGGTCTTACAGTATTAGCAGACTAGCAGATGGTTGGTGCTCCTGAAGATGCAAAGCGCGTAACAAGGGATGTAGTGGACCAAAGGCGGATACTACTGCGCCAAAAGTTGATAGTATAGACGTACCAGGACAATCGAATGGTAACGGGCTAACAGCGGACCATACTAGCGCCCCAACAGAAGAAGAAAGAAAGTCATCAGTACACCGATACGCAATACCGAAGCTTCACTGCCATACAGCAACCACCGATCGCGCGCGGGCTAAGGACCCTTTGAGGATCGCGCTGCCCCTACCCAGGCTCGAACCCGCGCCTTCAGATTGCAGAACAAGTGCGCTACCTTTAGGTTACGTTCCGGATGGACTGGAGGACGATTAGAGTCTCCAATTAAAGCATTTGGCTCGAAAGCCTGTTTGCAAAGCAACGGCTTGACAGTAATTTGGCTTTTACCTGAATGGCCGCCATCCCATTCCCAACCCGCGATCTGCAGGAAGCTGAGTTTGTCTGGTCTCTACCCTTTGACCAACTTGGTAGGAGTAACTCTCAAGCAGCCTAGGGGCACCACCCAGTATAGCTCATTGGGTGGATGAGGTACGGAAACCGTCGCACCACATTAAGGTCCAGTCTCGTAGCGTCGGAAGCGGCAGAAATTAGAATAGGAAACCACCTAGCACACTGGGCAGCCTGGAAGACGTCGACTGTGTTGTCAAACTTTCGAAGAGTGCATAACGAGAATGACAAAACAAAGGTTAATGAGAGGTCCGTAACGAAACTTCTACTCTGCTTTCACAACTTCCATGAAAACACCTTTTCGCACCAATCGAGATGTTTTGGCCAAGACTTGCGTATGTCCACTCAGCGTTTACTACACCGCGCGTTGTTTTTCCGGATACAGAGCGGTCATAGGTGAAACCGCATGAGGACAGCCGACTACTTGGCGATGAAGCATGAAATCACTAGCTTCCTTGACCATCGTTGGTCTCATACACTTTCCCAACTTGGAGCCCAAGGATTAAGACTACCAATGGCTTACAATACTCAAAGCATTGGCACCAAATTGGTTGCAGTGGAAATCTTGTGTGTATTTCCGCATAAACTCACGATCCTAATGTATTGCATCAGAGAAGAACCGGAAAAGCGGTTAACGGTGCATACAGAGGCAAATTGTTGTCTGGTTTTGTCATCGGTTACCCCATCCTCGATGAGTGAGTTCCTTGGAACAAAAATATAATAACAACAGTACATCAGCCATTTGAGCTGATGTTTCACTGCCATATAACATTGATGACCTATGGAATAAAGAAAAATCCGGGGAGAGAGAGAGAGAAGTGGGACTTACCCTAAGCAAATATACAGGGTCAAGGCGCCTACACCTTATGTTAACAACATACCGTCACAAACAACTGCCTATTGTACAAACTTAAGGCGGCATCAGTGAGACAGCTTCCTTGCGGCCCCCACTGCCCCGCGTCATAATCAACCATTACCCCGCAGATACCTCAGCACAAAACACACATTAAACAGGCAATCCGACTAGGAGACGGCAGCAGACGCGCCACTGGTATCGACTGTGAACCATGTCCTGTAAAGTCTCTAGCCAAGCACAAGGCGAGTCATGTGGACTCCACCCGGAAGGTGAGACAGACCGACGGCACCCAGTTTGGTCGTCAGTGATTTCATTTTCTACTGCCAAGTCAACTTTTGTCCACCCCAACTCTTGCGCCAGCCTGGCAGATCAAACAAGGCCCTCCTAGGTAAACAGTGACTAGGCATACATTGTATGTGCCCAATCCAACGCGACTTATTCAGTGCTATCTGTTGTTCTAAGGAACTAGCTTGGTTATTACTGCTTAGTACTCGCCTACGCACCTCATCGTTGCAGATACTCTGGTGCCACTCGACACTTTCCTTTCTGTTTCCAAAGATGCTGCAGGTTCAGGAAGGCAGTTATGGCTTTTGCAGTGTGTGAACTGACTTCAGTTTCTATGCGCCCATCATTGCTGACGCAGCTGATAAGGTAAGTGAATCGATCAACCACCTCTAGTTCCTCGTTATCGAGGGTCAAAGGGTCATCAAATGGCTGGTGATTCTGCAGCAATACTTTGCACTTTGCAAGTGCGAAGCGAAAAACAAATAAAATGACAACTCTGGAGAGGTTATTCAGAGTTGATCGTGCCGCTGCAGCATCGTCAAGAAGTAAGATGATATCGTCCGCAAGACAGGATATCAACGCCTACATCGCGAGATTCCACAAAGAAACACTCCTTGATGAAATCCACAGTCAAATTGAACAAAAACGGAGAAATCGGGCAACCCTGACAAACGCCACTTGTTGCCTGCAAGACCTCCGACAGGCCACCGTAGACTCTGACGTGGCCTGTAGTGTTCGAGTATAGAGCACATAAGATATTCAGAATCTTTCATGGGAACACCTTTCTGCGCAAGTATTTCAAACAGAATGCATCGATCTACTGAATTGAACACACTTGAAGTCATGGAACCCAGCCATTGTTAGTCTGCGGTATGCGTGGCACTGCTCTAGCACCTGCCGCGGAGTGGATATGTGGTCTATACAGTCACGTCGGAAACCTGCCTGCTCTTCCCTAATCCGAGATTTCCGTTCCACACTGAGGCGAACGCGAATCGAGGCCAGTAATTTTGTCACAGTTGGCTTCACTCTACTATCCTTGTGGTTAGAACAGTCTGTGCTACTGTCCTTCTTGTATATTGCCACCATAATCGATTCGCTCCAGTTAGCCGGGACATCCTTCCGGATACGTCCGAATAGAGACGTCAGTGATTGCAGAGGACCTCACCTCAATCCTTAAAATGGGCAGGTGGGAGGGAATCCGGGCCAGCGACACAAGAATGATTGAGGGCTGTGATCGCGTTTCGGATCTGAGCCTCCGATAGAGCTCTAAACTAACCATCCATGGGTGGTCCTGCATCACCTTGGTAGGAAGAGGTCGTGGAGCAGGGGGCCAACTAAGCTGGTCTTGAAAGTGTTCCGCCCAACGAGCCATACGGCGCTTCTATTGTGTATTCATGCACCTGTGCTGTCTCTGACTGTCTCATCGACGCCTGTTTTCCTGGTTCCGGTGCTGCGAATCATCTGGAAGAGCTTGTAGTGATTGCTTACTGCTCCTGCCTCTTCCATTCCTTAGGCCTGACTGGTCCACCAGGCTTCCTTATCAGCGCACAGGCTCCGCTTTAGTTCGCACCTAATAGTCCGTCTGGTCACATTGTGCTCAGAGCCAGGCGATAGGTTTCTTCTGGCTTCCAGCAGTTTCACCTACCTTTCGGATATCTAATGACTGGTGCGGTGACGATTGGTAGTGCTACAAGCAGATGCACGTGCATGGCGACCGAGATCATATTTCCCTGGAACTCAGTGTCGTGTTAGGACAAGACAGCGCAAGTACGGCACGCAGTGCGTCTTGATAGGCATGTCTGACCGAGGACTGAGACAATTTCTCGGTTGCCAGTCGGTGGATAAGCTCAATCACAATGAGGCTGGACCTTACCGTGATGCGATGGTTTGCGTGCCTCAGAGATCCATTGAGCTATGCTGGGTGGTGCTTTTTTCGCACCTTCAGAGCCACTCATACCAGATTGGTCAGTGGTTAGAGGCCAGACAAACTCAGCCTCCTGGTCCTCCAGATTGGGGGTTGGAATGGGGTTGGCTCCTCATTTCATAAAACGGGCTCCGTAGTCCAGTGCCAAAACCCGCTGCCTTTCGGTAAGGTTTTTGAACCAAAGGCTTTGGTTGAGAACCCTAATCGTTCTCCTGTCTAGGCCTGGGCAACCTGACAATATTCTGCCCACGCAATACAATGAAACTTTCCTACAACAATTTCTTGATGCTCTGGTCGTCGCAGAGGATAATCAACGGCGCCCTATCTGCTGCATCGAGCAGGGTGGATAGGGGTATGGATGCTACTGCTCAGGCCTTCCCGTCTTCTTATACCGCTTCTTGCGCTTATTCATCCTTATCGTCCCGCTCCAACTTTACTTATATCCCCCATTTTCAATCCCCCAATTCTCGGCGCTCCCCCAGCTCACTTCAATAGTCGCTTGTCTTCTAATTTCAAATCACACACAATCCCAGGGCCTCGCTCCAATCCAGTCGACAACTCCATGTTAAACCAAGCGGACAACGTCAGTTCATCCGTTTCCCTTTGGAGTCCTCGCGTCTCGCTAAGACTGGCATGCCTCAACGTGCGCACTTTGCTGCAGATTGGCCAACAGGAAGCACTTGCCCGCACACTAGACCTTATCGATCGATAGTAGCTGTTTATCAGAAACCCGCCTGCAAGCTTCGAGTTCCGTGCTTACCCTGAGATCCCCCACATGCGACACTGGCGGCACATTCTCATTGCGCCTGTCTGGCGATGACGCAGCTTCAAATGCCGGTCAAGCTGGCGTCGGCATTGTTTTGAGTCCCCGGGCTGAAGCTGCCCTGATTGATTGGATCCCAGTAAACAGTAGGATGTGCGCCGTTAGATTCGCTGGTTCGTTCCGTGCTACGAAGTCGCGCGGGGACAAACGTTGCCTGTTTGTCATTGCGGCTTACGCCCCTACAAACTGTAGCACTGATTCGGTAGAAGATGATTTCTATCAGCAACTTCACGAGCTCCTTCGTTACAGAAGAAGCGCGGATATTGTGGTGCTTGCTGGTGATCTAAACGCCCAAGTCGGAAAATTGTCCTCTGATGAGCTTCATCTGGGCGGCCAACGTGGTGTAGGCTCGCTTAATGATAATGGTGAGCGATTGCTACAGCTGTGTGAAGATGCTCACCTCTTTCTCGCGAGCACTAACTTTGGACACAACGCCCGCAGAAGCGTGACTTGGCGGCCATCAGCCTCGGGCCAACTATGGACGCAAATCGATCATATCGCGATCAGTTACCGCTGGAGAGGCTGTGTCCAAAATTGTCGCTCGATTTGGAGCACGAGCGTGGACTCTGACCACGGACTTGTCTGTGCCGACCTCCTGGTGCGTTTCGGTAGACGTCCGCAACGTTGATGTGAACGGATTGACACCAGCCAGCTGGCGAAGCCAGATGTACTGAATGTATACCATAGTGCGCTGACATCTGGGCTGAGTAAGCGCCCACTAAACACTGTTGAAGATCACTGGTCGCATATTCGTCAAACGTTACTGTTAGCAGGCATGTCTTCATGTGGCAAAGCAAATTGCCAAACCGGACATTGGGTCTTCTCTACACAGTCTATGGAACTTATGGATGCTCGCCGACGTATTCCGGCTGGAAGCGAATACAGTGAGCCTCGCAAAAATCTCAGCGCAAAACTACGTGCTAGCCTTAGGAAGGACCGCGAAACCTGGTGGTCTCATCGTGCCTCTGAGATGGAAACAGCCGCTGCCATTGGTAATCATCGTAAGTTATTCCGTCTGATACGGGAAACAGGCAGCAGGAGACCTGGTGTTGGCGAGACCATACGCGACGAGAGTGGGCAGCCAATCCACAGCTTGTCAAAACGCTTGGAGCGTTGGGCTGAACACTTTGCAAGGCAATTTAACAAACCTGAGTTATCGCTTTCTTCTTCGGGCATTGAGCGCCCTTCTCCTTGGGCCTTCTCCTCGGATCCGCCCTCACGCGCAGAGGTCGAATGTTAGATCAGGCTGTTGAAATTGCATAAGGCCGCAGGGGCAGATAGAATTCCCCCAGCCCTCTTCAAATTCGGGGGACCTACTCTAGTAGATGATCTACACGAGTTGCTAGTAAAACTTTGGGAGCAGGAGACAGTCCCGACAGACTGGAACCGCTCCGTCATTGTCCCAATTTTCAAGGGAAACTCCCGTTTGGAATGCGGCAATCATAGAGGGATCAGTCTGATTTCGATTGTCTCTAAATTGCTTGCCTCTATCATTCTCCACAGACTGACTGGCACTCGTGAAAGCCAGATTCGTGAAGAGCAAGCCGGATTTCGTCGAGGTAGGGGCTGCATCGACCACATCTTCACATTGCGTCAAGTGTTGGAGCACCGCCATGTTTATTGGCGACCCACCGTTGTCGTGTTTCTTGACATAAATGGTGCCTTCGACTCAGTCGATCGATGTGCCCTTTGGGACTGTCTGCTGAGGAAAGGTGTGCCTGATAAATATGTAAACATTATCAAAGCGCTGTACGCGCATAGTTCGGGCAGGGTGAGGGTTTATGGCAAACTTTCGCCACCCTTCAGTATCACCAGCGGTGTGAGACAAGGATGCCCGCTGTCACCTTTCCTCTTCAACTTCGCTATTGATGAAGTCATGGAAACAGCGTTCGCTGGACACGACCTAGAAGGTGTGGAGCTACTTCCTGGTGAGCGACTTCTTGACTTGAAGTATGCGGACGATATTGCCCTAATCTGTGACAGCCCCTAAACATGCCAAACAGCACTGGACCGATTAGCACTGGCTGTCAATCGTTTTGGGCTATGCTTTGCTCCATCGAAATGCAAAGTACTTCTCCAAGATTGGCAGGGACCCAACCCTGCGCTAACGCTTGGTGGTGATCTGCTAGAAGTCGTTCAGGAATTCAAGTACCTGGGCAGCTATATTAGCACCCGTGGGATCGAAGATGAGGTTACGAACCGCATAGCAAAAGCTCGAGGTGCTTTTGCCAATCTCCGCCACCTGTGGCGCAGACGCGACATTACTCTCGCCCTCAAGGGCAGAGTTTACAACGCAGCCGTCCGTTCAACTCTCCTATATGGTTGTGAAACCTGGCCCATCAGGTCGACAGACATGAAGAGACTCGTCACATTCGATCATCGCTGCCTTCGCAGCTTAGCTCATGTCTGGTGGGAACACTGCGTGAGCAATGAGCGTGTTCGACGTCGCGTATTTGGTGCAGGAAGAGCGAGTGAACCGCTCAGCACCATTATATCACGCACCAGGCTCCGATGGCTGGGCCACGTGTTGCGCATGCCAGCACACCGACTCCCACGACGTGCATTGTTTGCGCGTTGTGGGTGCGGTTGGAAGAGGAGGAGGGGAGGCCAAGTGATGACTTGGTCGAGAGAAATGAAAACCCTCACTTCGAAGTTGGCGTCGGTTGGTGCATCCCGACTGCCTGGCTGGGGTCCTAAGAACGGTGAACACGTTTGGTTGGACACACTTGCTGATATGGCTCGGAGCCGGCACCAATGGCGTTTGTGTTGTGATTTCCTTTGTCCATCCCCCTCCTGTTTAGCATCCCCCTGCAATCACGATCTCACTTGTTAGGCATAATACGATTCTCTTACGGCAGCCAGCTGTTAGCTCTCCGGAACGATGTCCATCCGTTACTGGGGACTCAGCGGGCGTGCCACTGTTTTCCTTTTTTCTTTTGCATTGCGGCACAATAGCTGAGGTGTTTTCCATCTCCAGCTAACGTGTAATGATAATGATGATGGTGGATAAGCTTGGTGCGCCTTCCGGTAAAGTTTGTGGTGGAAACGATGGGGTACTACTGCATGATCAGAGTCGATGCAGGTATTCCAGAACGAGCGACAATCCAGCATGGAACCACGCCACCTGTAACTTATGGCCATGTGATCAATTTGCGTCCATTGCTGACCGGCTACAGGAGCACACCATATGGCACTCCGGCGCCCACCGTGTCTAAAAGCACTGCTACTAAGAAACAACTGATGCTCCGCACACAGCCGCAACAGACGCTCGCCGTTGTCAGTTCGTTCGAAGTTAAGCCCATAATTACCACCCAGCTGAGCTTCTGAAGAGCTCAGACGCCCTACTTGTACGTTCATATCCCCTGCAAGTACTGTGGTACCTGAACTAGTAGCACTGCGTAGTAGCGCGTTCAGTTCGTGATAGAATGTGTCATTGGCAGCATCAGAACTGCAGTCGGTGGGAGCGTAAGCGGAACTCACAAACAAACAGCATGTTGTCCTACTTCATGCATCGATCTTAGTTGATGTTGTCAAACGGGCTGCACACAAACGGTTGTTCGTCGGAATCCAATCAGCCAACGATGACTCAGCCTTGAAGCTGAGAATGATACTACTTCAGCTTGACCAGTGAGTGCTGCATCGGCGTCTCCGGATGCGTGCAACCAATAGCGAGAGGACAAGCCGGGTGCAGTTAATGCAACAACCCCATTAGGGTCATTGATCCTACTTTCGGACACACAACATACGTCAATCTCAGTATGTCCAAGGTGCTTACAAGTGCAGCCTGTTGATTCTATTTGTCTTAGAGTGCGAGCGTTGAACGCCACTAGGGAAACGAGACGGTGTTGCCGATGGGTGTTGTGGGAAGGTGGCTGCATGTGGTTCTACTCCAGTGCTTGCTGTCAATTAAGCTTGGAATTATAGTAGGGAGGTTAGTAATGGGGGTCGGGATGGAAGTAAGCGAAAAAGGTGGAAAAGAAAGAAGGGAGGTGCTAGAAGTAGCATGTTTTCGCTTATCCGCCCTGCTGTATGCAGCAAATAAGGCAACCCTTGATAATCTGCACGACGGCCGATGCAGGATGTCTTTAAAGTTTTGGTGAAATTGTCATGATTGTATGTGGACTGAGATACTGCTTGGACGCCCGGACCTAAACAGGACGATTAGGGTCATCAACCAAACCCTTTGGCTCAAAAGCTTGCTCGCAAGACAGCGAGGTGACATTGATTTAATTTTACGCCATCCCATTTCGAACCCCCAATCTGGAGGACCAGGAGACTGAGTTTCTCAGATTTCTAACCATTGACCAACGCGGTAGGAGTAGCTCTCAAGTGACCCGGGAGCACTATCCAATATAGCTCAATGGGTCAATTATTTACGCAAACCGTCACACCACGTTAAGGTGCAGTCTCATTGTGACGGGGTTCTTTTGGCCAATGGCGTGGATACATTGGAACCTTGCAGAAGATACCTGCCACTCCGACCTTCGTTTTTGGATATTTTGACGCTGCTCTTTTTTATCAGCTCACAGGTTCCATCTTGGCTCCCACATGACAGCTTCTTAGCGCCGACAGGAATCCTTCTCATTTTCGACGAGCACTTAAACTTTTTTTGTGTTTCATGTACCCAGTGCATTGGCTACTGCGAGTACCGCGAACGGTAGGTTCTGCTGTGCATTGCTGCAGAAATCTTGTTCCGCCATAGATTGTTGTTCTCAGACCAGTTACATAAATACATCATACCCAGTGGTCCTGGTAGACCCATTTACCGAGTGATGAGACGGCTCCTTGGTCACTAATCGAGAGAACGGTTTTCTGTGCTTCCTGACGAAGTGCAACTGTTTGAACTATGATCACGGTCGAAGTACATTTCTCCAAATACGCTGCTGTTAAGCTTGGAACCATGCCACCTGAAGCTTGGAGCGAAGCGGTTACCTCGGGTCCCTTCTCCGCCGGTTACCACGGAATACCAAGTGGGTTATAGCGGTGTCCATTATGTCTGAATCTCGAGAATCAGCGCACATTTGCAGCGGACCCGCGCTATTGTCCGTTCGCTTTCAATTGAGTCTTGATATCTCACATAACTGGATTTCCGATTATGTCAAATGGCTTACTTGCGCATTATTGACTCCAGTAACTGGAACTTTTGTTGAGATGGCTGCACCGAGTTATAGTGAGCTCGGTTCATGGTAGAAGGCATTATCAGAACTGCATTTGTGTAGGGCATACGCATCAGCCACGAACAAACAACTCATGACGCCACTTTGTGTGCCTATCCTGTTTGACATTGTCAAACGTGTGATACA
>CALYDF020006211.1:0-13616 GCA_944474145.2 Dicrocoelium dendriticum
TATACCATTTTCCATTGAAGTTGGACATTCGGGCAAAACATTTACGCCTGGGGGTCAACCGGCTTGCTCCTCCGGGGCAATCAAGTTGAGTCTTCGCTATGCGGAATAGAACCACTCACTGGCATGGTAGGGGCTGCTTCATTGGCCAAGCGCCTTCAGCAAATAGGACCTCAGGCGCTTGGCCAATGAAACAGCCCCTACCATGCCAGTGAGTGGTTCTAGTCCGCATAGCGAAGACTCAACTTGATTGCCCCGGAGGAGCAAGCCGGTTGACCCCCAGGCGTAAATGTTTTGCACGAATGTCCAACTTCAATGGAAAATGGTATAGTTTCAACTCACTCTTGCTCTGTCGACAAGCCCATGTCCAAGCAGGCGGACAAGCCCACTGCATCGGCGACCATTTGGAGCTCCCGATCATCTCCCAGATTGGCATGCTTCAACGTATGCACATTGTTACAGATTGGTCAACAGGCAGCACTTGCCCGAACATTAGAGACCCTCTCGATCGGTATCTACTGCCTATCGGAAACCTGCCTACAAGAGACGGCCTCTGTTCTCACTCTGCGATCCGCGTAAGGTGACACTAGCAGTGCTTTCTCACTGCGCCTATCCGAAGACGGTACAAATTCGAGTACAGGCTAAGCCGGCCTTGGTGGTACCTTGAGTCCCCGGGGCTGAAGCTGCACTGGTTAATCGGATCCCAATCAGTAGACCGATGTGTGCGGTTCGACTGGCTGGCTCACTCTAAGCCCCGAAGTTGCGCGGGACTAATAGGTATCTATACGTCATCGCTGCCAACGCTCTCATAAACTAAAGCGATGAGGCGGTAAAAGACGACTTCTATCGTTAAACGAACGAGCTCCTTCGCCACAGAAGAAGCACGGACACTGTAGTGCCGGCTTGGGATCCGAACGCTTTACTTGGGATATTGTCCACCGATGAGCTGAATCTGGGCGGTAATCAAACTGTAGGTTCCCGTAATTATACCGGTGAGTGACTACTTCATTCGTGTAAAGATGCTGGCTTATTTCTTGCGAGCACTAACTTCCGACACAGCAATCATCAGAAGGTGACATAGCGCCCACCAGCCTCGAACCAGCCATAGACGCAAATCGATCACATCGCAATCAGTTATAGCTTTAGAGGCTGCGTTCAAAACTGTCGTTCGATTTGGAGCACATGTGTGGACACTGACCATGCATTTGTACGTGCTGATCTGCGGGTGCGTTTTGACCGTCGCTCTCGACGACCCTATGAGCTCATAGACACAAGCCAAATGGCGAAGCCAGGTATTCTGTATGCGTGTAGAAGCACGCTAGCATTTGGGTTGAGCAAGCGCTCACAAAATACAGTTAAAAGCCACTGGTCCAATCTTTACCAGACCTTAATATCAGCAGGTAAATCATCATGTTGTAGATTCACTAGCCAAAATAGACATTGGTTCTCTTCACAGTTTGAGATTTGACAATGCTCGCCGGCACATTCCGGCTGGAAGCGATCACAGCAAGGCTTGCAAAGACTTGAGAGCAAAAGTAAGTGATTGCTTGAAGAGAGACCGCAAATCCTGGTGGTCACTTCGTGCGTCAGAGATGGAAGTGGCCGCTGCCCTTGGTAACCATCGAAAGTTTTTCGTCTGATACGGAAAATGGGCAGTAGCAGACCTAGTCTTAGTGAAACAAGTTATGACGAGAGTGGACAGGCTATCCATAGCTTAGCAAATCGCGTGGAGCGTTGGGCTGAGCAATTTGCAAGATAATTTAATCGGTCGGAATCGTTCGATTCCTCGCCGTCCAGCGATCGCGCTGCTCCCTGAGCTGTGCCTTTGGATTCGCCCTCTCGCTCAGAAGTTGAACGTGAGATCGGACTGTAGAAATTGAATAAAGCCGTGGGACCAGATGATTTTTATCCAGCTCTGATCTTGTTGATGCTTTACACGAATTACCAGTGAATCTGTGGGAGCAGGGAATTGTCCCATCCGACTGGCGCCGCTCTGTTATTGTTCTGGTCTTCAGAGGAGGCTCGCGTTTGGAAGATGGCAACCACAGAGGAGTCAGTGTGATCCACATCACCTTTAAACTAATTGCCTTTGTAATCCTTCACAGACTGATTGCCGCTCGTGAAAGCCAGATTCGTGTGGAGCAGGCTGTGTTTCTTCGAGGTCGGGGATGCATCAACCAAATATTCCCAATGCATCAGTTGTTGGAGCACCGTCACATATATTGCAGACTCACCGTTATCGTGTTCTTCGACATCAAAAGTAAGTTCGATTCGCTGGACCGATATGCTCTTTGGGACTGCCTGCTAAGCATAGGTGGGCCCGAGGAACATGTAAATATTATGCGAGCGCTGTACGCGCGTAGTTAGGGCAGAGGGAGGGTTTACGGAAAGCTGTCGCCGTTCTTCAATATTTCCAACGGTGTAAGACAAGGATGCTCGCTGTCACATGACTACTTCAACTTCGCTATTGACTAAGTCATGGAGATCACGTTCACAGGATACGACTTAGAAGGTGTGGAGCTGCTCCCAAACGAACGACTTCTTGAATTGCAGTATGCCGACGATATTGCCCTCATCTATGACAGCTCCATAAGGTGACAGCCTGCACTGGACAGACTAGCACTTTGCATCGACCATTTCAAGCTATGCTTTGCACCCCTAAAGTTCAAAGCTTTTCTTTAAGATCGGCAGAGATCACCTCCTGCACTGACCCTTGGGGAGGATCAGTTAGAAGTGCTTCAACACTCAACTACATAGGTATTTGTATCGGCGCCGTTGGAATTAAAGACGAGGTCACAAAGCGCAAGACGCTTTTGCTAACCTTCGCCACCTATGGCGCCCGCGCGACATCACTCTCGCCTTGAAGGACAGAGTGTACAATGCAGACGTACGTTCGACAATGCAATAGGGTTGTGAAACCTGGTCCATCAGATCAGCGGACGTAAAGAGGCTAGTTACGTTCGAACAAAAATGCCTTCGCAGTTTGGCTCATATCTGCTGAGAACACTATGTGAGCAACGCCTTGTTTCCATCTGGAAGAGACTGGAACTTAACGTGGTGCGATGGTTTATGCGTCTCAGTGATCCATTGAGCTATGCTGGGTGGTGCTGTTTGCCCCTTCAGATTCACTCATACCAGATTGGTCAATGGTTAGAGGCCAGACAAATTCAGTCTGATTACCCTTCTGGTTGGGGGTTGGAGAGAGGGTGGCTCCTTAAACCATAAACTGGTTTGTCTGTAGTCCAGTGCCAACACCCCGCTGCCTTGTGTTAAGGTTTATAAACCAGAAGGTTTTGGTGGATAACCCTAATCGTTCTACTATCTAGGCCTGGGCAAGCTGACAGTATTCTGTTCACTCAATACACTGAACCTTACTTCTAACAATTCCTTGATGCTCTGGCCATCGCAGAAGATAACAAACGGCGCCCTATCTGCTGCATCGCGCAGGGTGGAGATGGATATGGATGCTACTGCTCAGGCCTTCCTATCTTCTTACCCCTTCTTGCGTTTCTTCATCCTTATCGTCCCACTCCAACTTTACTTTTATCCCCCATTTTCAATCTCCCAATTCTCAGCCCTCCCCCACCTTGCTTCAATAACCGCCTGTCTTATAGTTTCAACTCACGCACAGTCGCAGAGCGTCGCTCCAATCCAGTTGACAAGTCCATGTTCAACCAAGCGGACATCAGTTCATCCGTTTCCCTTTGGAGTCCTGGAGTCTCGCTAAGACTTGCATGCATCAATGTGCGCACTTTGTTACAGCTTGGCCAACAGGCAGCAAGGTCGCACACTGGAAACCCAATCGATCGATGTTTTCTGTTTATCAGAAACCCGCCTACAAGATTCGAGCTCCGTGCTTACTATGCGATTCCCTACATGCGACACTGGCGACACATTCTCATTGCGCCTGTCTGGCGATGCTGCAGCTTCAAGTGCCGGTCAAGCTGGCGTCGGCATTGTTTTGAGTCCCCGGGCTGAAGCTGCCCTGCTTGATTGGATCCCAGTCAACGCTCGGATGTGCGCCGTTAGAGTAGCTGGTTCATTCCATGCTACGAAGTCATGCAGGAACAAACGGTACCTGTTTGTCATTGCGGCCTAGGTCCCTACAAACTGTAGCACTGATTCGGTAAAAGATGATTTCTATCAGAAACTTCCCCAGCTCCTTCGTTACAGAAGAAGCATGGATACTGTGGTGTTGGCTGGTGATCTAAACGCCCAAGTCGGAAGATTGTCCCCTGATGAGCTTCATCTGGGCTGCCAACATGGTGTAGGCTCCCATAATGCCAACGGTCAGCGACTGCTACAGCTGTGTGAAGATGGTCGTCTCTTTCTCGCGAGCACAAATTTTCGACACAGCACCGCAGAAGCGTGACTTGGCGCTCACCAACTTCGCACCGGCCATGGACGCAAATCGATGATATCGCGATCAGTTACCTATGGAGAGGCTCGACTTGCAGCACGAGCGTGGACCTTGACCACAAACATGTTTGCGTTGACCTCCGGGAGCGTTTCGGTGGACGTCCGAAACGTGTATGTCGACGGATTGACACCAGCCAGCTGGCAAAGCCAGATGTCCTGAATGTGTATCAAAGTACGCTGGCATCTGTGAAGAGCAAACGCCCACTGAACATCGTCGAAGATCACTGGTCGCATATTCGCCAGACGTCATTATCAGCAGACAAGTCTTCATGTGACAAATCAAATTGCCAAAATTAACACTGGGTCACTGAACAGTCTCTGGAGCTAATTAATGCTCGCCGACGTATTCCGGCTGGAAGCGAATACAATGAGGCTCACAAAAATCTCAGGGCAAAATTGTCTGCTAGCCTAATGAAAGACCGCGAAGCCTGGTGGTCTCGTGTGTCGGAGATGGACACAGCCGCGGCCGCTGCTAATCATCGTAAGTTATTCCGTCTGATACGGAAAACAGGCAGCAGGAGATCTGGTGCTACTAAGACCATACGCGAGGCGAGTGAGCAGCCGATCCACTGTCTATCAAAACGCTTGAAGCATTGGGCCGAACACTTTGCAAGGCAATTTAACCAATCTGAATTATCGCTTTATTTTCCGGGCATTGAGCGCCTTCCTCCCTGGGCCGTCTCCTTGGATCCGCCCTCAGGCGCAGAAGTTGAAAGTGAGATCAGGCTGTTGGAATTACATAAAGCGGCATGGGCAGATAGAATTCCCTCAGCCCTCTTCAATTTCGAGGGACCTGCTCTAGTAGATGATTTACACGAGTTGCTAGTAAAACTTTGGGAGCAGGAGACTGTCCCAACAGAACGGAGCAGCTCCGTCATAGTCCCAAATTTCAAGGGAGGCTCCCGTTCGGAATGCGGCAAACAAAGAGGGATCAGTCTGATGTCAATTACCTCCAAAGTACTTGCGTCTGTCATTCTCCACAGACTGACTGGCACTCGTGAAAGCCAGGTCCATGAACAGCAAGCCGGGTTTCGTCGAGGTCGGGGCTGCATCGACCACATCTTCACCTGGCGTCAAGTGTTGGAGCATCACCATGTTTATTAGCGACCAACCGTTGTCCTGTTTCTTGACATATAAGGTGCCTTCGACTCAGTCGATCAATGTGCCCTTTGGGATTGTCTGCTGAGGAAATGTGTGCCTGCTAAATACGTAAACATTATCAAAGTGCTGTACGCGCATAGTTCGGGTAGAGCGAGGGTTTATGGTAAACTGTCGCTACCCGTATGTATCACCAGCGGTGTGAGACAAGGTTTTCCGCTGTCACCATTCCTATTTAACTGCGCAGTTGAGGAAGTCATGGAAATAGCATTCGCTGGACACGATCTAGAAGGTGTGGAGCTATTTCATGGTGAGCGACTTCTTGACTTGGAGTATGCGGACGATATTGCCCTAATCTGTGACAGCTCCCAAACATACCAAGCAGCACTGGACCGATTAGTACTGGCTCTCGATCGTTTTGGGCTATGCTTTGCTCCATCGAAATGCAAAGTACTTCTCCAAGATTGGCAGGGACCCAACCCTGCGCTAACGCTTGGTGGTGATCTGCTAGAATTCGTTCAGGAATTCAAGTACCTGGGCAGCTATATTAGCACCCGTGGGATTGAAGATGAGGTCATGAAGCGTATAGTAAAAGCTGGAGGTGCTTTTGTCAATCTCCGCCACCTGTGCCGCAGACGCGACATCACTCTCGTCCTGAAAGGAAGAGTTTATAACGCAGCCGTCCGTACAAAATTTCCTATATGGTTGTGAAACCTGGCTCATCAGGTCGACAGACATAAAGAGACTCGTCACATTGGATTATCGCTGCCTCCGCAGCTTAGCCCATGTTTGGTAGGAGCGCCGCGTGAGCAATGAGCGTGTTCGGCATAGCGTATTTGGTGCAGGAAGAGCGAGTGAATCGCTCAGCACCGTTATATCACGCACCAGGCTCCGATGGATGGGCCACGTGTCGCGCATTCCAGCACACCGACTCGTGCGACGTGCGTTGTATGCGCGCCGGGGGTGTAGATGGAAGAAGAGGAAAGGTGATCAAGCGATGACTTGGTCAAGAGGAATGAAGGCCCTTACTTCGAAGTTGGCTTCGGTTGGAGCTTCTTGGTTCCCCGGTCGGGGTCCGAAAGACAATGAACAAGTTTGGCTGGATACACTTGTTGATATGGCTAGGATTCCATTTTAATGGCGTTTGTGTTGTGAGTTTCTTTGTCTCTCCCCCTCCAACTTGGCCTCCCGATCCTACCTTGATCTCATGTATTAGACATAAAATAACTCCCTTTTGCGTCACGATGGCCGGTTGTTAGCTCTCCGGAACAATGTGCATCCGTTACTAGTGACTCAACCGGCCGCCTCTGTTGCATGTCTTTTGTATTGGGGCACAATAGCTGAGATGTTTTCCACCTGTAGCTAAATTGCATAATGATGATGATCCGCGTTCACCAGCATTAGGTACACCATGATAATATCCCCTCGCAGACACCGATGTTCAGCGCTGTTCAACTAAAGAGCTTGCAGTCCGAGTTGCCACGAAGGTGAGAAAAGCGGCTAACGACTTTGGTAACACGATGCCTCACTTAGGCGTTTAGAATGTGTGTAAAATTAGATGGTTCGACATTTTCAAACGTCATCTGTAGTTGACCAAGATGCCGACTGGCTCTTTTTGATGCTTTTCAGCCTGTTTCGACCAGCCAAAGTCAGTCTTCACAGTTACTCCGAGATCTCTTTCCTGTGTAGCACGTTGCAGCTCTTGGTCCAAAGTCTAAATTCATGTATACACTGATAGAGTATGATAACGACTTTGCATTTCGTCAACTTTAACTGAAGTCGGTTTACGGAGGACTACGTATAGGACCTATCGAGATCTCTCTGCAGTGCCGTATGCTTGTCATCATTCTTGATGTGCTACGACATCATGATATCATCTGAAAATAGTAGGAAGTTCCACTGGAGTATACTAGAAATATGGTTGATTTAGACTAGAAAGAGATGTGGTCCAAGCGCCGATCTTTGGCGTACACCGCACTGGACTTCGATTGTAACAGAAATGGTGCTGCGAACTCTTACATTTATCTGATCTTGAACAAAAATGTTTCTCATGCAACCAGGAACAGGGTCACCGACTCCGTAGCTTCGAAGCTTGTGAAGGAGAATGTGATGGTCCCGGTGATTAAACACTTGTAAAGTCTGGGTAAACGACGTCGACTACTACTCTGACATCGAATAATTCCGGCCATCTTGCGCGGGATAGCACTAAGTATGCATTGCAGAACAGATTTCGGTGAAATCCGCGCTCCTGTGACAATACCAGGTGGCTACACCTAAAGCATCCCATGAGCGCAACTGCAATAATACCTTGCATTACCTTGGAGAACACCATGGGGAGAGTAGTTGAAGGGTAATTCGACAGCTCCGCACGATTTCCACTCATTGAAAATAGTGGAGATTTTTCCATTTTTCCACACTGTGCGGGCCTGCATTTCATCCTAGATTCGTTGTAAGTACCGAGCTAATGGCTTGGCTATTTCATAAGGACTTTCTTTAATGCATTCCGTCTCAGGTTGTCCACGCCAGAATAACTATGTACGTGTAAACCAATGGTTTTCCTCACATTCGCTGCGTGGCTTATACCTGGGGGTGGTGTGAACTATGTTAAAAGCAGGAGTAATGTTGATTTACTCTGTAAAGTGCGGATGAAGTGTTGTCGAGGGGTGTTCGCCACCTTTTGTGTAGTAAGTGCCCGGCAATCTGCTGCAGGTAGAATGGGAATTCCGCACCTCACACTGCGTAGCTTGTTGACGTGCCTATACAGTAGTTTAGAATTAGTAGCGAATCGTATCGCCAAGTCTTGTTGTGGTTTTTACGGGGGTTACCTTCACAGACCGTTCTGACGCAGTGGTTTGGTTGGGTCATATGGGCACCCTAAGAGTGCACACCCAAAAGGACCGTGTAAGCGCGCCGAACTGAATTCCTTTGGGTCATGCATTTTCGAGGCAGACTTCTCATGAAAGACTTCGTTTTCTTCGGACAAAAGACCATGGTTTCTGACGCAATTTCGAGTAGTCCGGTGAACTGAATAACCAACTCCCCCAAGTGACATCGGACGGCTGCTCAGCTACGAAAGATTAATTGATTTATTGTGCGAGATCGGACAGGATGCCGTAAAGGATGAAGACATCGGCTTCCAATAATGTATTCCGCGTAACAGATGTAACAAAAGAGCATCGTCGTATGATCGGAGCATCTATGGTTACAGTACCGACCATTGATTCCTCATTGAGGAGCACAATGTCCAAAGCAGACGGTTGTCACCTACTGCGAATCGTGTGAGAGCGGCAACATGGTGGTATAGCGGCACGTCGGCGATTACATCTTGCAAATAAGCTTGGATTGTTCGCTGGGAGAATCAGTGATTTTGATTGCGTGTAGTTTGAAGTCTCCCACGAGTAGAACGTGACTGTATGACCATGCCAGGATTAGCCTCAAAGCAGAAGCCAGGCGGTGATACATTTCCATGGTGGACAATGGGGGCGGTAAACTATTGCTAGTAAACCCACATGACCAGGTCTTAGATGTAGACAGCCCCAAAGAGGATTGACAACTTGCGCTTATGGGTCGTCAATAACATCAATATGCATGTTGGATCGGTAATACAGTAGTATCCCGCACCATACGCTGGGTCGCTCATTTCGTAAGAAAATCATACTGGGCAGAGCTATGAACAATGAACAATGATTTATCACGGGATAAAAGCAAGTGCTTGACACGTCCCGTGGAGTGGTTGCGGTGAATATGTTGAAATCAAAATAAATCGGAGACATCTACAGAACGTCTGCCTAGATGAATACATCAGTGTAAAACTTAAGAAATCGAGCGCAAACCTTCAGAAAGACACTAGGGTGCAGTGATCGTTGATGTAAGGCGTGAGGAAAGTAAAATATGGTCGCTCAATTGGGTTCATTTGATACATAAATCCTGTTGAAAAGCTTGCCTGGCGTAATCCACAACAGAGGAGTTTAGGTAACAAAATGCTGGGAGATAAGAGCAACATCTAGTCGTTTTTTGACAACGTCCAAGGTAGGGGAGGATACAACTGAGTCTAAGAGTGCGTTCCAGGGTTGGCATACACGAAGGGAAAATTAATCCCGTAGACACTCTAGACGGCTGTATTGTTCCTTCAATTTTAAGTAGTCACCCCTGAGCTGCGTGTTGTGGCTAGGTTTCAGCAAATGGCGGCATACGTGGTTGGGGTCACACAATATCTGATGCGCGAATATGAGATCACCGCGCAGCCTTCGATAGCGTCCGCTGAAAATTCCCAACTTCAGCCTTTGGTGGTAAGAGTGATAGCGCAGGCCCTTTACATTCTTTGTTGCTCTTCGTTGTGGTGCCTCTATCGTTTCTAGGTTGCGCTTCAACCAAGGTTGCCAAGCTTGGATTGCGTATTCAACATGCGGGCGCACGTAGGAATTATACATCATTGGGAAGATTGATGGGTCAAATTTCCTGAATGCCCTTCGCAGCATACCGACGTGCTGGTTGCCTCTTTTCGTAGTTACCTCAGCCAGTTATGAACAGTTGAGGTCGCTCTGTACGAGCACACCAAGGTCATACTCCTGGGAGCTGGTCTGCAATCCATTTGCCCCAAGTAAATATGTGTAGTTATGTCTATGGCGTAATTGCACAACGCGACATTTCTCTACGTTGAATGTTAGGGCATTTTGAACTGACCTGTTCGACACCGTGTTCAGATCGCACTGGAGCCGTTCGTGGTCGTCCGACTCTCTGATCATTCGCCATACCAACCATATCTCAGCATCGGTAGCTCAGTATTCAGGCATGACTCCGAAATCCTTCTACATGGTACAGACGAGAACTATACTCGGCACCGGTTTCTTCTGGGTACTTATTGAGATCATCTGTAGCACAGAATATGAGTGCGGACACTGGGATGTTCTCCGATTGCTTTCATACAAGTCGAGTTGCAAATGAGCACTTGAAGCTTAAATACCACTCACACCTGCTGCATGAGCTCTCCCACAGTGCGAAGATTAAAAGAACCACTGTGAAGCGGAAAAATTAGTTTGACGAATGAGTTAAATGCGTTTCTTGTGGTAGTTGCGAATCTAGCGAGTGCTAGGAAGTCGAGGTGTGAAGCGTAGGGGAAAAAGAGCAAGATCGTCGGCGAGGGGGCATTGTGAATAGAGGACACTCTCCGGTTGCCTGGTTCAAGAAAGAAGCTTTATTTGAAATTTCTTTACATCAGGTCTTCGACCCAGATTAGATACAAAAATGCGATGTTTACTACTTTAAAACCACTAATCATGTTTGGATTATTCTTCATCAGGAGGTACACTGTTTACTAGTCCCATGAGCCCGCAGCAACAAATTATACTCGTGAAATACTTTTAAGGTTAAAATGTATCGTTATAGTGTCCCGGAGTACAAATGTATGCAATAATCTGTGGCTTAATTTTTAGATGACAAAGGATGTGCATTTATCCTCCCCAGTGGGCGGACTGTTCGTTGGTTTGATCAATGAGGATTACAGGTTACTCGTTAGTAGGACTGGTACGGCATGTTTCCGTGTGTAGTACAATGGAACGATGGTGTATTAGGAATAAAAAAGCAATGCTTAACGAGTCCCGTGGGATGGAAATTATTGAGAAACTAAAATTTTGTGATAAAGTGAAAAGTGTTTTGATGCACTGACTATAGACTTATGTAGAATAGTGTAGATGTTCGCATATTAAACGTATAAATCCATTGGTTACACGTTTGGCAAGACACCGTTTGATTGCATTTTGCAGCCCCTGGCTAACCATTCATAAAATGAAATGCAAATGGGACAACGCATCGTCAACTCGTTTTTGAAATATCTCCAGAATGGTAGCAGAGACGACATAATTAGGGAGGGCATTCCAAGGCTCACACACGCGGAGAGAAAAGAAATTTCTACGGCATTCAAGCCTGCTATACTGAATTGTCAATTTCAGAGGGTGACCTCTTAGTTTAGTGTTTTGGTTCAATTCCAGCAGCGGACGGCAAATGTGGTTTGGGTTCTTCAGAATCTGGTAAACCATTATGAGATCCCCCCGCAAAAGCCGATATCGACTACTGTAGATTCTTAGAGATTTCAGTCTAAGCTGATAGGGAAGATGAAAGAGGCCCCTGAAGTTCTTGGTTGCTCGTCGTTGAGGAGTCTCGAGAGCAACTAGATCCTGTTTCTGCCAAGGCTGCCACGCCTGAATAGCATATTCCACGTGAGGTCGCACTTAGGCGTTAAGCATTTGGGGAAAGATTGAGGATTCAAACCGACAGAAGACTCTGCGAAGCAGGCCGAAGTGTTGATTGCCAGTTCTCATCGCCTTCTCTGCTTGTTTTGAACACCCGAGATCTTCCTGTACCAATACGCCCAAGTCAAACTTCTGAGAGGCCTTCTACAAGGTGTGGTCTCCAAGCTTATAAGCGCCCACCGGCTGGCGACGCAGATGTATCACCTTGGACTTAGCTATGTTCAACTGAAGCAGCTTCCTCTTTGACCATTTATAAATGAAATCTAGGTCATGCTGGAGTAGATCTTGATCTTAATGGTTCCTAATTGCCCGCAATATCTTGACGTCATCGGCGAAAAGCAGGAAATTTGTGGGGATAACTCTTGCCAGATCGTTGATAAACACCAGGAATAAACAGTTGTAGATCTTGTGCCCAAAGAAGCGCAAGATAGCCGACAACTGGCGAATCGCAAACATCATGCTGTTGCCAAAGAAGTGAACTTGACAATACCAGCAAATTGCTTACATGTCAACTGCTCTGAAAACGTTTGAGAGGCTTATTTTCTGGAAGGATGACGCGCATCAGTCCGCACATTGCAGTCTAAGACTCACCTTAGATACGATGTATTTCGTGCTTCCAGCATCGGATATTAAAAGCGTATCCCCGCATATCTACTTCCTGGACTGTAGCAAAATTTTCAGCCTCACTAACCGGGTAGTGCTATTGCATTATCTGCTCGACTCAAAGGTTTAACCTTCTGTTGTTCTACTGAAGGAGAACTTTAGCAAGCGCACTCAGTGTATCAAGTTTCTTCATCACTCGCCACGAAATCTAGTGTTCTTCAGGGATTAATTCTGTCCGCGTTGTTACTGTTCGTTTACGTAACCTTAGTTCCCATCTCTGTGGAAGCCATCCTGCCGTAGTATGCGAGTGACGTAATACGGATTGTCCATCAGCCAGATTGTCAAGCCTTTGGACAACCACACAGCTTGTTTTATCGTTGAACACTTCAAAGAAGTTCTTATTCAGTTTAAAGGAAATCGCTGTGAGCAACCCCACACCCAGTGCCACTAACTGTGTATCGGCGGCGAAGTTGTGAAGTCATCCACGTCAGTGAAGTACCAGGAAGTGGTCTGTTCACGTAAATATTCACGGTCATGAAACTCTGGTTTTATGTTACCCGTCTCAGTGCTTGGTTGCCGAATCCTACACTCTATCACTGCGTGCCTTTTAGACATGCTACTCTTCAGTGATCCTCATTCTCCTCTTGAGTAAGGACATTACAGTAATTATCAGGTCAGTGAAATATCGATCTCAATGTACGAGGATGAGCCCTGAAGTAACGCCACTGTATTATTCCAGGTGAAGTTTTGATAAATCTAGCTGAAAAGTTTTGCGGTTATAGATGATCATATGCAGTGTGTTATGAAAGATTTTGTTTCGCACAAGGAACATTCAAAATGGCTGACCCTTTGGAGTGATATCAACAACAAAGAACAGTGGTTGAATTTTTGCTACTGAAGCGGAAACCCCTGTGAATATTCCCAGTCGATTATGAAAGGTCTTTGAGGACAACACTTTAGATTATAGTAGTGTATGCAGGTGGGTCCATCGTCGGAAAGATGAAAATGTGGGAATTGTCGGCGTAGGTGAGAAATGCCGTTCTGGCTGTCCGCCCTCTTCTGTGAATCATGTCAATACAGCAAAAGCAGATGATCTGATCAGAGAGAACAAGCGCATAACTCTTGACGAGTTGGCAGAATATCTTGCAGTGAGCCATGGAAATGCTTGCAACATTGTCGAATCATTTGGCTTTTCGAAAGTGTGTGCCCATTGGGTACCGGGAGCTAACTACCGAACAGTTACAGGGTCGA